>PVKP010029567.1:0-28865 GCA_004027715.1 Plecturocebus donacophilus
GGAAGAAACCAGTGCAAAAAGGCTGAGAACACCCGAAATCAGAATGCCTCTCCTCCTACAGGGGATCGCAGCTCCTCATCAGCAAGAGAACAAGGCCTGACGGAGGATGAGTGTGATGAACTCACAGAATCAGGCTTCAGAAGGTGGATAATAAGAAACTTCTGTGAGCTAAAAGAACATGTTCTAACCCAATGCAAAGGAACTAAGAACCTTGAAAGAAGGTTTAACGAAATGCTCATGAGAATGGACAACTTAGAGAAGAATATAAGGGAATTGATGGACCTGAAAAACACAACACAAGAACTTCGCAAAGCATTCACAAGTTTCAACAGCTGAATTGACCAAGCAGAAGAAAGGATATCAGAGGTCGAAGATCAACTCAATGAAATAAAACGAGAAGGCAAGATGACAGAAAAAAGGGGAAAAAGGAATGAACAAAGTCTCCAAGAAATATGGGACTATGTGAAAAGACCTAATCTACATTTGATATGTGTACCTGAATGTGACGAAGAGAATGAATCCAAGCTGGAAAATACTCTTCAGGATATTATCCAGGAAAACTTCCCCAACCTAGCAAGACAGGCCAATATTCAAGTTCAGGAAATACAGAGAACACCACAAAGATATTCTTCAAGAAGAGCAACCCCAAGACACATAATCGTCAGATTCACCAGGGTTGAAATCAGGGAGAAAATGCTAAGGGCAGCCAGAGAGAAAGGTCGGGTTACCCACAAAGGGAAGCCCATCAGACTCACAGCAGATCTCTCAGCAGAAACCCTACAAGCCAGAAGAGAGTCGGGGCCAACATTCAACATCCTTAAAGAAAACAACTTTCAACCTAGAATTTCATATCCGGCCAAATTAAGCTTCATAAGTGAAGGAAAAATAAAATTTTTTGTGAACAAACAGGTACTCAGAGATTACATCACCACCAGGACTGCTTTACAAAAGCTTCCGAAAGAAGCACTACAAATGGACGGGAACAACCAGTGTCAGCCATTCCAAAAACATACCAAAAGGTAAAAAGCATCACCATAATGAAGAATCTACATCAACTAATGGGCAAAACAGTCAGCTAGCATTACCAGAAGCTGCAATTTTCATCTCTGATAAAACAGACTTTAAAACAACAAAGACCATAAGAAACCAAGAGGGACATTACATGGTGGTGAAAGGATCAATGCAACAAGAAGAGCTAACGATCCTAAATATATACGCACCCATTACAGGAGCACCCAGATACATTGGGCAAGTTCTTAATGACTTACAAAGAGACTTAGACTCCCACACAATAATAGTGGGAGACTTTAACATTACACTGTCAATATTAGACAGATCAACGAGATAGAAAATTAACAAGGATGTCCACGACTTGAACTCAGACCTGGAACAAGTAAACTTAACAAATATTTACAGAACTCTCCTCCCACAAATCCACAAAACATACATTTTTCTCAGTATCACATTATACCTATTTTAAAAGTGACCACAGAATTGGAAGCAAATCACTCCTCAGCAATTGCATAGCATTTCACAGGTTTAAATAAAATATTGGTTGGCTGCTTATTTGTTATTTTCATCCCCTATTCCTTCCTGTCTCCATTGTTAAGCACAATTATTGGCATAAAAGAGGTTTTTAATACCCATTTTTAGACTGCATTCTAGCCTAGGCAATGAAACAAGAATCCCATTCTGTCTCCCTCTTTCTCTTCCTCTTTCTTTCTCTCTTTCATTCTTTTCTTCTTTCTTTTGCTCTTTCTTTCTTTCTCCTTTTCTCTCTTTTTCTAAAAAAAAAAGGAAGGAAGGAAGGAAGGAAGGAGGGAAGGAAGGAAGGAGGGAGGGAAGGAAAGAAGGAAGGAAGGGAGGGAAAAACAAAGGCAAGGTCAGCAGGATAGCAGGAACTGAATTTTTAGTTTCATTTAGCTTGGGGATGGATATAAATATTAACAGACTCAGAAAACATGTGTTTCTCTGTTGCACAAATTTCCATTGGCCTGTTCTCTTTACATGTGTTTCCAAATTTAATCACCTAGATATTAACCATTCTTCAATTTCTGTACATATGATGAGACTTGAAGAATTTGATCTTAAATATAGAGGGTTCAATAGACAATGGTATTGATAAAGTCTAACATTTCTCATTCCACATAGTGTAATTTTAATATTTTAGCACTGAAAGTCCACAATTTAAAAAATTTACCTAAGAATCTTTAGAAAATTTAATGGTATGCTCTGACCTCAGGGAACATATGCATATATCAGGTCAAATGGTTTCCTTTTTAACTCCAATATAATGTTAAAAAAAATATTTCAGACTCTTGAAGCAAAACTGGCAAATGCTTCTGTTTCATTCCTACCAACTCTCAAAAGTGCTATCAATTAAAATTGACAAGATGTTGATAAAACCAAGAGTTTGTGAGAAGCTGAATAATTCTAAAGCTAAATACTCAATTTTTAGTTTTACTTGAAAATAGGCAAGACATATTATCAAGCACTACATTAAACAAAATGTTTATACCTAGTTTTCAAGTTGAATCTACTCATGAATATTAAAAATGTTAATACTGGGAGGGGAGGAGGCACTTATTCCTTACTCTTGATGTTTCCTTCTGTGCAACTAGAGCTGACTCTTGATCTCACTCCACACATTCATTCACATGCCCCAGAGCAGGTGAAGGAATTTATCTGGTTGGGAAATTTGGGAAGAATAAACTAAGATGCATAACCCTGCCCGTCCCCTCTTTATTTGAGGAGAAAGCTACAGGTAGTTCCCACAGGAAATTAAACTGACGGGAATTTCTAGCTTCTCAACTCTTGATAAAACAGACATAAATAATCTACAGTATATGCAAAAACAAAATAACAAATTTTAAAAACTATGCTTGTATTATGTTACCTTCTCACAAATGCTAACTGTCATAACAGGGTTAATTTTGCCATAAGTTCAGCCTAAAAAGAAGCATTAACCTGATATTTAATGGTTGATTTCAAGATATACCCTCAAACTCAGAAGTCCAATAATTTTGGCAAGGGTGTGGAGGAAAGGGAACGCTGATATTCTTTCGGTGGTGCAGTCCTATGTTTATTGCGGCACTGTTCACAATAGCAAAGTCGTAGACCAACCCAAGTATTCGTCAATGAATGATTGGGTAAAGAAAATGTACGTATATGCCATGGAATACTACATAGTCATAAAGAAGAATAAAATCATGTATTTTGCACCAGTTTGCATGGAGCTGGAGGCCATTATCCCAAGTGAGATAACTTAGAAACAGAAAATCAAATACCACAAGTTCTCACTTCTAAGTAGGAGCTAAACAGTGGACATGGACATAAAAATGGAAACAATAGACACAAGAGACTCCAAAAAATTAGAGGACAGGAGGCAAGTAAGTCTTGAAAAATATGGTCTTTTGTGTGTAATATGCACTATTTGGGTGGTGGGTACACTAGAAGCCCAAATCTCACTATTACACAATATATCCATGTAACAAACCTGTACATATACCCCCCAAATTCATAATTAAAAATACATTTTAAAATAAATTTAATTTTAAATTCAAAAAAGTTCAACAATTTTCATCAGAAAATGAAAGTACGTTAGTGTTGCATACAGATTGCCAGTTATATACAACCCTACTATATATAATTCATTCCTTCACTATAATATAAATTGTACTCTTACGATTTATTATAAATGAAAAATAAGACTGGGAACCGGGTGTTTTCTTCTTGGGATTTTAAAATAAAAACAAAAAAAGAAAAAATTAAAAAAAAAAAAACTCTAAAGCTGTATGTTTTCAGTGTTTATTAATATAACTGATCCATGAGCCATTAGTGGGTCATAAAATAAGAAAGCTCAATAAAATAATCATAACCTCACATGTTTATTTAGTTCTGAGACTTAAATGATGGACCTTTGTACCTGGCCATGCCTGGAGACAGAGTTTCATTACACACACATACACACACACACACACACACACACACACACACACACACACAAACACGCATAGGCTCATGGTCTCTCTAATTATATAGACTCACATACAGCTGTGCTCACAGGACAACATCTATAACGTTTTCATATATTTCTTTTAATAAACAACAAAGGGATACTATTTGGCTTCCTTTTAAAAATAAATAACACAAGCCATGGTTTTTTAAAAAATAATTATTCAACATTCTGGACCTCTGAATTTCCTCTGAATTCAGGCAAACTCAAACCAAAAGGAAAAGTTCAACTTATGTGGACATATTTCAGTCATTCGTAATTAGATTTCTAGCTTTCTCAATATTTTTCATCAATATTGAACTTATTTTAAGTAGTTGTAAGGAAACTACTTAAACTATTGTGTGAAATCCAAAACCTTCATACAACAGTCAATCTTTCTTCTAACTTCCTAATCAAGCCATAGTACATCGAGGGGTCAAAGTTATATAATTTCTCAAATAACAGTGTATATTAAACAAATTTAGGGCAAATAAAGAGTATGCTTCTCACCTAGCAAAGTAAATGTTTTGGACACTTAAAAATGTCTCGTGTTACTAACACAAAAGTAGCAGGCTAATGCCACATTGCTGATTAAAACTGCTGTTCTAGTCAATGTTCACATTAAAGAAAGAAGCATTTATAAACTGTTTCTTTAAGTTTTGTTGTCTATATCCAGTAACCCTCCCCTCCTCTCTGGTGTTAATAGACAGATTTCAGGTGAGGAGGAATCTTTTTCTTTCAAAGTAATCTTTTTAACTAAGACTTTGATGCCTTCTTTAGATTGATTCCTAGTCAATGTTTAGAGATCTCTATTGACTATCTCTAGTTGACCACAAAGATTCTCACCTCCATCCTAACCTTCTCCTAACTCCTACTTTTTATTCTCTTAATGTCTTTTTTTTCTCAGACAGCCATTCTGTGAAATTGTTCACAATTTGGTCTCCATTTTGTCATCACGCATTCACATTTTTTTAACCTCATCTACCCCACTATGCCCAAGAAACTGGTTTTGTTTACCAGGTGTCACCAGTTAAGGGCAAAACTTTCCTACTCCGTGCTACCTCTTTGGCATGTTCTCTGTCTGCTCCCCTCCAGTTCCAATCCGAGTGAATCACTCCTGCAAGATTAAGCTGCCTAATCTTCCTAACATGTAGTTTTGTTAAGTCTTCTTATTGTGGATGATGGAGACAGTGGGGAGGCGAAGTGGATTTCCAGTAATTCTTTAATGAAGAATCAAGTGGATTCTTCTTCCCCTGGGTAGACCTGATTTCACTATTCTTTTCACTTGAAGTTTAACAAAACTGTTAAATTCACTATTTTCCCACAAAGCATTCACATGCCTGCCTCAAACTTTACTATTCCCTTTGTCTAAAACCGTATTTTTCCAACATTTTTATCATGACCTACACAGTCAGACATACATTTTAACATGTGACCAGGTATACACATAAGCATATTAATCCAAATGTATTTTATGTCTGTATCACATATAAAGCCAAACAATTTCAATGACATACTGACACTTGTATATATAAACCGTGATCCGCTAAACATATTTCATTCCCCAACAATGAAGACCAGCCCAAAGTTTAAACACACTGATCTAACTTTTTTAAACTCTTGCCCTTTTTCTAGGACTGGTTCATTTATATATCTCATTTGGCCACATACTTATTTAATTTTTTAAAAGTATTACTATTTATAGGAAACTAGATACTTCTCCATGCACTGGGAATAAAATAACAACGAGCACAGCAAACAAGTTCCTGCCCTCATAAAGTTTGTGGTGTTTGGCCCCCAAAAACAATGATGATCCATGCTCATCAACTTAATGTAAGTTCCATCTACACAAATAGACTGTAACAAGAGTAGAATCTGGTTATACATATTCGCACTCTATACCTTTACTTACTAAGGGAACAACAGGGTAAGGCAAAGAATGACTGAATTCTAGTCTTAGATCACCACTTACCAGCCTCACAAGCTTAGGCAAGTCTCTCAACTTCCCTCAAATTCCTCCGTCTGCAAGATGAGAGGGTTAGGCTACGTCGGTGGTTTCCCAAATTCTACTCCACAAAGTTTACAGGATTCAGTGGAAATTTCAAAGTGGGCTAGGAAGGGGTCTTTTCTCAAAAGCAGGGCAGAGAACTTGGATCCCCATCTACTGAAAATTACAATTTTCTTTAGAAAAAAGAATTTCTAAGCTGAATCCTTTCTAAATTAATAAATCTTGAGATTCTCCAATCATGTTCTTTATCTTTTTCTGTCACAGGAAGTTCAGATGGGAGGATGAAGAGTAAAGTGGAAAGACAGGAGGTGGGAAAGAGGAATAGTAAGAGAGAGGAAGGATGAAAGAAGGTGAAACACTTTCAATAGGGCATACAAGTCCAAGTTAGGAACTACGCTAGAATCAGCATATGCGTCACCTTATCTCTCAGCAGCTTCACAAGATAGATATTTTTATGCCCATTTCACAGATAGGAAAATAAAGCTGAGAAAGGGTAGATGACTTGCTCCAGTACCATAAGTAAAGAGCCATGAAGCAAAGCTCTGTTCTCTTTCCATCATCCCTAGCTCTCTTAAAAGAAGCTAACATGAATATCACATTAGCTCTTTTAATTTTTCCCTATTTCACCTTAATTAATCCTCATAAGATTAGGGAGTATACTTTAGCATTATCATTATTTTGCCAAATAGAAAACCAAGGTTCAGAGAACTGAAAGTGATCTCTCCAATGTCAGAGTAATTCAAGACAAGGATAAACTAAATATCTGAATTCATATTCTATGCTCTTTCCATCACACAAAACTGCCTTCTTTAAAGGAAAGAAATATAAATAGGATGTTAATAAGACGGAAGGAGGCAGAAGACATGGAACAGGTTGGAGAATTTTCAGAGTTCCACTACTTAATTTGAGAGGGCTGTTAAGTCAAGTGAGAATGCTTTAATGGAAAGCACCTTGAAAATACTGAAACACTCTATCAATGTAAGACATCATTTTAATTATTCAAACTATGTGCACTGAAGATGACGTTTTATATTTTTGTAAAATTCCATGTGGTGATTGCAAATGTAAGAGAGCTATACAATGAATTAATTGCTTAGATATACTGCTGAAACTTATATAAAATGACGGCAAGCTGACACTTTTCAGATTATGCTACAAGAGTCAGTTACATATACGTGCTTTTCTGTTCATGATATACAGTCCCTACTGGCAGTAGAATAATTCAAATTTTCAATTTTTCTTGGATTTCATCACAAACTCAATCAAATGCATGAAAGTCAGTATTTTAATATACTTGCACTGTGTGAAAAATAATAGTATGCTCCACTACCTGAACTTTTAAAGCATTTTTTATTTTGATTGTCTTCCCATTATACTGAGAGATTGTCAGGACTTTATCAGGAAGATCATCCAAACAAACTAGAACATTATTAAGGTTTCAGCAGTGCAGTAACTCACTGAATGTATGAGTGATTAAAAGCCATGCAGTTGTGACAAGGACCATAAGGAGATCAGACAAAGAAGTTACATGTCTTTAAAAAAAGAAGAAGAAAAAGACTAGAGTGACTTAACCCCTTATATCTCTTACTAATGCTAAAACTACAGGATTATTTAACTAATATTTAAAGTCTTATGTGACTGGATTTCTTACAGCAAATAATTTCATGAGGTCAAAAAAAAATAGAAAACAGGATTAACACTGAATTATAGCATAACTATTGCCTTGACACAATGTCAGTCTTTCAAAAAATAATATTTAATATAACACGATGCCCAGACTTTAGTAAAATACTACCTGTTTTATAATTTGTCATTGGCTTATAGCTATACTTCTTTGTTCTCTGAATTATTTAGGACTTAATAATTTAACATTCACACAACTGTTAAGTAAATGCTTCCTATTTGCCAAGAATTGTACCAAGCACTGGAAATAAGGTGTAAACTGAGAAACGATGATCCTTAAAGTAATGAACAATCTGCAGGGGGAGGGAAACAGCAAAATTAAATTTTACAACAGACTACAATTGAAGAAATAGTATGCTGTATTGTTAAATGAAGTAATCCTTTCATAAAAACATAGTACCAAAATGTTAACAGTATTCTCTTAAGCTGAGAACAGTGATTATACTTTCTTCTTTACACTTTATATGTCCTCTGATTTTTATAAGGTTTTTGCTTTTAATGCTTTTATAATCAAATGTAAAGAATTCATGAAACAATTCTTGAATGGATAGTTGGGCAGAATGCAGTGAGAACGCCAGGAGAAGACCATTGACTTTGTATGAGAATCTCCAAAGGCTTAAGAGCAAAGATAACACCCTACTTTGCTCTGGAAGATGAATCAGGCTTTACTGAGTGGAGAAAGCAATGGAGGTGATATTCAAGTAATAAGAGAATCATCTAAAAAGTGAGAGTTTTGAAGGCAGTATTCCATGTACTTTGAGTGGTGAATAGGAATGAGAAGATAGCCAGGGCTCCGGCAGCTGAGAGAGCCGTCTAAACATGAACACTCTCAAATTTCTTTTTTATAAGATGCCTCTGGCTCTAGAGTTTTTTGAAGTAAAACTCTTAGTTAAAAATGAAAACACTTAGTGAAAAAAAGTTGACTGAGGAGACTTGAAAGGAACATTCCACTGGAACTGACAGGATTTGTTCACAAATAAGGTATAAGGTTGAGAAAGAAGAAAAACTTGAAGATAATGGGGAGATTTGATTATGAGAAATTAAGGCATGAAAGGTTTAGGATAAAGAATTAATAAAACTATGGGTGCTTATTGAGAAAAAATTGTAGCTGAGTTGTTGAACAGTTTGAAACACAGGTCTCAGACTCAGGCGAGAGACTGAGGCCCTTTCTTCTCTGGCTTCTGCCACTTCTACAGTAAAGGAACTAATGATAAAACACGAGTAAGTAAATGAGTGGTAACCGCACTTACAGAAAAAGGAACTACTATATGCACATAATGTGTTATACCTACCCAGATCTTTAGCTTTTGTAGTAGGCAGAATAATGGTCTCTCACAGATGCCCTAATGCCTAGAAACTGTGAATGTTTCCTTAAATGTCAAAAGTGACTTTTCAGATGTAATTAAGGATCTTGAAATAGAGGAGATTATCCTGGATTATCTAAGTGGGCCTGATATAATCACAAGGGTCCTTGAAGAATAAAAAAGAGGAAGAAGAGTCAGAAAAGGAGATGTGGGAGCAGAAACTGATGTTGGGTAATGAAATTGTGGGCTTTAAAGAAGGAAAATGGAGGAAGGGACCAAGGAATGGAGCCCAAGAGTGGAGGAAGACCCTGGAAGCTAAAAATGGGAAGGAAAAAGATTTTCCTGGCTTCTTCAGAGGAATTACAGCCCTGCTGACAGCTGGATTTTAGCCCAGTAAAACCCCTTTTGGACTTCTGACCTCCAGAGCTATAGAATCATAAATTTGTGTTGTTTCACAACACTCAGTTTGTGGTAATTTGTGACAGCAGAAATAGGAAGCTAAGAAAAAAACCAAGCTTAAGTTTTGTCCCTGCTGTGTGATTTTGGGCAAGATTCTTAACCTCTATAAACCTCTCCTTCTTTATCTGCAATGTTGGAATCCTAAATATATTTGAACAAGTGTGGTAATAATTAACCTACACTAACTCATTAAAGGGTGGATATTATTAAGTACTAATTATAGAAGAAAAATGACATTTGTAAGAAAAATTGGTGAAGACTCTTTTCTTCTGCCAAACCCTCAAAGTTAGCTAGCCAGTGATTCTTCATAACATATTAGTTACAAGTTGAAATATGAAGGGGGAAAAATCTTCCAGTATTGAAACCACTTCATGATTTGAGCTCATTCACTCCACTCCTTTAATATCTAGCGTCTTTGGGGAATAGGCAATATCCTTGACTGTCTATAAATTTATGAGTGTAGTTTCTTTTATGGCTCTGAATGTAATAGAACCTAAGTAAATACTGATAAGTTCTCTATTCTTCTGAGAAGTTTCCACCCACATAATATTGTCCTATCATTGGAAATCCCCACAGTTTTGATAAGAATGAAGGCAAGAACTCTCTTATATATAACACTTGTCAATTAGAATCAGAACAGCATTCATCATTTTAGTTGGAAAGTCTATAGATTTTTTAAAATACCACTTGAAGTCTGTATAATGAAATTTTACCCTTATTGTCTTTTGAACACCTTCAGCTTGTTTGGGAGGTTAATGCTGGCTTTCAAGTTTATTTTTTTCAAACATCCTTTAACATGGTTTGCATTTATAGATTAAATAGTAAACTGAATTAAAAAGTACCAAGTATTTTATGTCATCACACTCTCCCCACATAAATCAACCTGAAACAGAACTAGAAACCATGTCCATCTTCTCAATACAGGGATAGGTAATGTCTTTATGAATTAGGCCTGTAGGAAACTGTATTAACTCTTTCAAATCACTAAGTTACTAGTCATTTTCAAGAATACCTTTTTTCCTTTTTATATACTGTGAAGAGATTTTTTTTTTCTATTTCTAGAGAAAACCTAGAGATTTTATTCTATTTCTCTAAAGAGAAGCTATATATTGATTTAAGCTTTCTTTATACTGAATCATAACACAGCATGAGTTAACTAGTATCTATAAGGCCTCACAACTAGGCAAATTCTCATGGAAAACTATGATCACTCTAAAAAGTATAAAATATGACTAAGGAAAAATGATTTACTATGTAACTACCTCTATTCCATGATGTGTGATTTTTCATTAGTATGTGAATTACTTTAAGACACAGCTTATGTAACTTGAAAAACAACTCTTTTGGATTCTGAGCACAGTCCTGTGCTTTTCTAGGTGGCTAGCCTTCTGAAGACAGGTGCCTGTCCATGCTGCCATCAGACCATCCGGGTCTCAATCACATCAATGGATAAGAAATAAGAATAAATGCGCATATTACTAAATGCATAAATGAATGAATACTTCTAGAATGAACATGTATACAAATTAGTTCCTGGGTTTCACATGAAGATACAGCAGAGTTCACTTGTCTTTTCTAAATGAAATTAAAGTATACAGCTCATTTATAAACACTACTACACAAGCCAAGTATTAACTCAAGACTTATGATGTCAAGACTAGAATAAATCTTTTATGATCAAGAATCCTATCATTCAACAAATCAACTATTTTTTATTCTCTTATTGATTTCCTGATCACATTTTAGATAGCTTATTTGTATACCAAAGAGAAATCAGAGTTTTTGCTACATAATGAGAATAATTTAGGCACAAGTTTAAGATTCTGCATGTACATTAATTAGTCTTCATAATTTTTACTGGCCAAAGTGATTTTCCTTCCTAAGAACTCATGACACTTTATGAATATTACACTGACTAAGAATGCAGTCATATACTACTCTGAGATATGTTTGGTGTTATTATTTAGCCAACATTCTATCAAATTTTATACAAGTGTCATTTACCTAGCTAGTAAAGAATTTCTTCCTACTAGGGAATAGGAATTACCTTCCTTTATATAATCCCACTCTGCCTGAAGGATGAAGTAGCTACATATGCAAACATTTGTTGAACAAATGTTGAAGGAATGTAGTCACTGTAAGCAAATAAAAAATAATGAAAAAAACTGTAAAATGCCTAATATTTTTTAATATAATAACAATAGTTTGTTTCATAGTCTTTACTTCCTGAGATAAAGACCATTCCTGGCCTTTAAAACTGTACATTTTTAAGGATAATCAGAATGTTTTCATCAATATCATATCCATTAAGTAGTAGTTAAAATATGAAAGTCATTAGAAAAATAAAATAGCAGAGGGATTATCATTATTCTGTTTAGTTTTCACTTTTGATTTAAAAACACACGAGATGAAAACTGTGTTCTTAACTTTGACCCAGTTATTATGTTGACACAACGTGAACTATGCCCCTAAATGCCAACCTGTAAGTGGAGGTTATTGCTTCTTTCCACGAAGGCATAAATTCAATTCACCACATGTACCAGGCATTTAGGAAACAAAGATATTAAAGGGACACAATTCCTGTCTTCAAGAAACTTAGAGGATAGTAGGAACATTTTTACAATTTTTTAATGCTCAAAGGCAAAACAGCTTTTTGTATATTTGTTATTGTTGTTGTCTAAGTAGACATCACAAAAAAATTGACCCCTGCGTCATGTGGGAAAATGAAGCTTTGAAAAATCAGTCTAAGCGTGTCTTTATCCTCAGAGTTTCCCTCATTTTGACAACTGTTCTTCCTTAGAAATAGAAAATGGTTAGATCACTAAATATAAACCAACAATAGTCTCCTTTCTGCTGATTTTTTTCCTTTCTCATCTCCTTAGTAGGCTTTGCATTTTCCTCTCATTATTTTTTTTTTTTAGAATAAAAAGAATGAAAGAGAGAAAGAAAGAGGAAGAGATTTTAGAAAAATCATTCTTAATCCAAGACTGGGTATGTAACCCTCTCTTTCTATTTATTTATCTCTCTGTACATTCATTCAGTGATTGTATGTACAATAGGAGCTGCTACTTCTTTCATTACTTCCTAAACGTCCATGCATAAATCAAACCGCCTACCAGTGAGCAGGCTAGTCTTAAGATATAACTGAGGCTTGGCACAGTGGCTCACACTGTAATCCAAGCACTTTGGAAGGCTAAAGTGAAAGGATCTCTTGGATCCAGGAGTTTGAGACCAGCCAGGGCAATATAGTGAGACTGGGTCTCTACGAAACATTAAATATACATAAAACTGAATAAATCATTACATTTTCCTCAAAATTAGTATCTTTCTTTTTTTGTTCTCTACTGCAAAGGGATCATCATCTCTTCTAGCAATATAAACATACTCCTAGCAATAACAACATACACACACACATGCACACACAATGTTGTATGTAATTCACACTCCTACATCCCTGACTCCGGTAAATGCTTTACTC
This sequence comes from Plecturocebus donacophilus, assembly GCA_004027715.1. NCBI lineage: Eukaryota > Metazoa > Chordata > Mammalia > Primates > Pitheciidae > Plecturocebus > Plecturocebus donacophilus. The sequence continues at coordinate 12,927 of PVKP010029567.1, forward strand.
TATGGCAATGCTTTTATGAGAAAAATATTCTTTTTGCAGAGCTAGACCTGAGCAGCCACCACCTCCATTGCCCCTGATCCCTGTCCCAGATATCCCACATGGCTTTCAGAAATATTCTCTATAGCAAACAGCAGGAGATCTACTTATTAGATTCTTTGCAGCATGTCAGGCCCCAAGGAATTTCCAACCTCTCTAAGAAACTTCCTCTCTACTCAAATCATTCATAGTAAAATCTACGGAAATGTCATTAGAGTCACATAGACTCAGGTTTTAATTCTGACCCTGTTACTTACTGTCTCATCCTGGTCATCTTCAGTTTAGTTAAATAACCATGTTAAAAATATTTATCTCAGAGGTATATAAGAAGAACATGCATAAGCTGTATAGCCATAGTAACCAATATCCCTTCTATCTTAAGGTCAAGACAGAGGATCATATAAAGCTGACAAGTCAAGGAACCACCTGATTATGTCAAACAAGGAGCATGGTGCCAAGGCATTAACACAAATCTTCACGTGACCACTTTCTCTTAGGTTATGTGGTATGTAAGAGGTGTGGTTCCTCGTCTTCAAAAGTGATGTATGTAGGTCCTCTTTACAACTGGACTGAAGAACTATCTATTGCTATAATAAAGAGCCTTAGAATCTGTTCTGAATACTTCAGATGCTTGGTAAATGACTGAATCAATAAATTAGCCAATGGATCTGTCCTGGATATTTTAGAGACAGTGTAAATATTTTAACTAGTCCATTTGTCAAATGGACTAGTTAAAATATTCTTAGGCCAGGTGCAGTGGCTCACACCTTAATTCTAGCCCTTTGGAGAGCTGAGGCAAGAGGATTGCTTTGGTCCAGGAGTTCAAGACCAGCCTGGGCAATATAATGAGACCTAGTCTCTACAGATAATTTTTTTTTTATTTATTCATGCATGGTGGCAAACGTCTGAGGTCCCAGCTACTCAGAGGACTGAAATGTGGGAATCGCTTGAATCCAGGCAGTTGAGGCTACAGTGAGCTATGATCATGCCACTGCACTTCAGCCTGGGCAATATAGTGAGACTCTGTCTCAAATAATAATAATTAATTAATTAAGTTACATAAATAAAATATTCTTTATTCTATGTGACTTTTATATAGAATGCTATTTTTTACCATCTTCTGAAGACTAGGAATAGGTTTTGGTTACTAACCTGGAAAGACTATCATTCTTACACTTTCTAAAGAAATATTTCTCAGTTAATGCATTATGTTCTATTTAAAAATAAATCAGGCTTGAAAATGGCCCAAACAAGATAAAACATCGAATATAAACTTGAAATGAAAACTAAGTAATCCAATAACACAGGAAAAGTTATACTCTTTAGAGGACCATGCTTTCAGGGAAATAAAAAATGGATTTTGGAAATAATACCTCAAGTGTACAAATAAGCAAATGCTTATAATATTCCCTAAATTTCACCTCAAACTGTATTTTATCTCAGGCCCCATGCCACTTTCAAATGTTTTTGTTTTCATTCTTGTTAGGTACTCAATGAATTCGAGATTCATTCTCTTCTTTTCTGTTTACTTCTTCATTATAAATATTATGTTGAATTTTGCACTACTCAGTTAAGATCTTACATAGAGAATAAGATCTGAGATAAGTAGAAAATGAGCCTTACTGGATATATATGAGGCTCTGGACAGGTTTATATAATTCTGTGAACTTCTGAACAAAGACATCGGCAGCTATACCCAGATAGAAGTGTTCTTTACAGATCTCATAGCCACTCAGTCAAATTATGTTCATAAAATGGCAAAGTTCATATAACTTGTTGCAACTAATTCTGATTTAAAATATCTAACTCTATAGAATTGCAATAATTCTATTAGTTAACTGAATTAAGATCTTTCTGTTTTGACTTTTTTTGCTATTGAGAGATGATATCAGTCTTAATACAGAAAGTGTACAAACACTGCTACCACTAGTATTTTAGAAGCAGGAAAAGTAACTTGTAGAAGAAATTATATTCACAGTGCATTATGGTTATTTAAAAAAAATAACATCTTACTGAAAAATATAGAGGCAATAATCACTTCTATGAGCTTTTTTAGAGTTATTACATTTTACTAATTCAATGATATTATGGATGTGTCTGCAAAATTAAACATAGATCTGAAATGATTTATCAGAATAAATATTAATAGAAGAACATTTTCTTTAATTACTCACACATTTCATTTTGCTTTATTTAAGTTGAATTATTCAGAAAATTATAGTTCTCTAAGTTCATGCATAACAGGAAATACCAGAATGGAGCAATTGATTGAATTGTTCTCTGGAGCATAGTACCTAAACATTACTCACCACATTGATTATCATTGTTGCATGTGTGTAACTAAAGATACCAACACTTTATGAAACTTAATTTTTAATTATTAGTCACTTCCTATCTGCCTAAAAGCAATATGATTAAATAAAATCTCTCTAGATAAGACATTTGGAAGAGCTATATGGAATATAATGCTTGAATAAAACAAATTTCAAAAATTATGTTTCAGGAACTACATTTTGTTTTTACAAAAAGACTATGATAATCTGGTACCAATTTGTTAAGAAGTCAGTCTGCAAAAACTTACATCACCGTTTTATCATTTTGAGAGTTGATATACTTAATTTTGAAGATGAGTTATTTGTTAGGTTTTTGATAAGATAGAATAATACATTAAAGGAATGTATAATTTACACCAAAGGGATGATGTGAAGGCGATAAGGAAGGAGGGGCTCAAAACCTTTATCTTAATTTTTATACGAATGGCAAGCATTCCCTCCAAAATGCTAGCATATATACATGTGTTTCTATATAGTTTAGTTCTTACCAGAAGCGTATTCTTAAAAAACTGCTTTCATTCAATCACTCAAAAATAGATTTAATGATACTGTAGATTAAGTACTCTTCTCAGCACTGGGGATAGTCCCTGCTCTCATGAAACTTATTCTGGTAAGCAAGAGAGACACCCAAAAAATAACTACATATATTAATCAAAATGTCAGTGACTGCTTAAAGAAGGATGAGGAGATAGAGTGATCAGGGCTATTTTGGGTAGGCTAATTAAACAGACCACTCTCAGAGAATGACAGGTAAGAGACCTGAGCAAATAGGGAGAAGAGTCCTTTGTGGCGAGCACAGCAGGTACAAGGCTGACACAGCAACAACCTCTGTGTCTTCTGGAAACTTCAGGTAAGCCAAGGTCGTTGGAGAGCAAGGAGGTGTGTAAGTAGTTGGAGCTGACATAGGAAGGTAACAAATAGTCTACTGTGTGCTTACTAGTAGTGGGTATGAAGTGCCAGGCATGCCATTTGATGCCCAGGATAATAAGAATTGCATATACTAAGATTTTATGGTGTTCTGGGAAATGTACTAAAAATTTTATACTTATCTCATTTAACCCTCAGTACCACCTATCTTAGTTAGCTCAGGTTGCTATAACAAAATACCATAGGCTGAGTGACTTAAACAACAGAATTTTATTTCTCTTGATTCTTGAGACTATAAGGGCAAAATCAGGGTGCTAGCAAAATTGAGTTCTGGTGAGGGCCCTCTTCCTTCCCAGCTTGCTGGTGGTTGCCCTCTCGTTCTGTCCTCACAAGGCCTTTTCTCTGTATGTGGAGTAGGGGAGAGAAGCAGAGAGAGAGGGAAAGAGAGAGAGAGAGAGAGAGAGAGAGAGAGAGAGAGAGAGAGAGTCCTCTTCTTCTTTTAAAGCAATTAATCTTATCATGAGAGCCCCACTGTATCACATATTCTAATCTTAATTACTTCCCAAAGGCTCCATCTCCAAATACCATCACACTGGGGTTTAGGGCTTTAACATATAAATTTGAGAAGGACAGAATCATTCAGTCCATTACACCAACCTTGTGTGATATATATTATTTTTACTTATTTTGCAAAACAAAGCAAAAAACAGTGGAATCAGAGATACGAAATAACTTGCCCATGAAGAAGGCAGATTAAGGTCTGAGTTCCAGGAGGCTCAAATCAGTGTAATTAGTCTTGGTGCCATTCTGCTTCTGGCAAGGAACGGCACAGACACATGCCTACCATCCTGAAACAAGAAGTCTGGTTGCAAATATTAGAACAGCCTGGCATCGAAAATAGAAAGCTAAAGCTGAGAAGGCCTGACATGATTGTTATTCTCTAGGTGAACTTTAGCAATCACTTAACCTTTTTAAATTTACATAATCATTCATTTCCTCATAATTTATTCTAAATCTATCTAATGTAGACCAGGCTATGTGCTCAAGAAACAAAATTAACAATAAAGAGTGCCTTCAATAATCTCTCATTCAAGTGGAAAAGCAAATATATGCACTCTTCATAAAAGTGTTCATATTTTGATTAATAGTGAAGAGCATAGGCTTTAAAATAGAACTGGCTGGTGTGGAATCTTGGCTCAAGCAGTTACTAATTGCATACTTTAGTCTTTAAATTCATTAAAAAGATACTCATTTGGAAAGTGGTGGCAACAAATGTGTCCAAACCTTGAGCTTGGGTTAGGAATAAAGATGTCTATCAATCGCATACTGTGGTGCTGGACACATACTAATATTGTAACAATCCTTTGTTATTATAAATATCACCACTGTAACCACTAGACATGGTATAATACCAACACTGAATATGATAACTTTTATTCTTTAGTAATATTTATTTACATTATTTATTATAAAATTGTAAAGTTATTTTGAATTTATTGAATACAGTGTGGCAGAGATATCCAGTAGTACCCTAATATATGATCACCCTCCTTCCACAGCAAAAGATTTGTAATTGGGTGGCCAGGCATTGTGGCTCAGGCCTGTAATTCCAGAACTTTGGGAGGCCAAGGTGGGCAGATCAAGACCATCTTGGCCAATATGGTGAAACCCTGTCTCTACTCAGGAGACTGAGGCAGGGGAATCTCTTGAACCCAGGAGGCACAGATTGGAGTGAGCAGAGATTGTGCCACTGCACTCCAGCCTGGTGACAGAGAGAGACTCCATCTCAAAAAAAAAGAAAAAAGAAAGAAAGGAAGAAAGAAAAGAAAAAGAAACAGGATTTGTAATTGGGTACTTTGGAAGTGAAGTTCATATTCCTAGCCATGCTTGCAGCTCAGCGAAGCCATGAAACTACGTTTGCACCAGTGGAATGGAATCAAAATTGATGTTTGCTACTTAGGTGCCTGGGCTTTCAGACATCTCGCATGAAAGCTCCCGTGCTCACTACTTCCTGCAAGCTGGAGTACAGGTGTGCCTGTGATTAGGCCTCAGCCTAACAGAACAAGATAAGGCCCTGGAGCAAAAGCCATAAAACTACCAAATTGTCTGTTTTGTAAATAGTTTTATGGCACAAACAACAAAACTGGAGACATCACACTAACTAATTTTAAAATCTACTACAAAGCTCTAGTAATCAAAATAGCATGTACTGGCATAAAAATAAGCACATAGACCAATCTGAAAGAATAAAGAGCCCAGAAATAAATGCGGACACTTAGGATCAATTGATTTTCATTACAGATTCCAAGAACACAAAATGCGAAAAGGGCAGGCAGTCTTTTTAATAAATGGTGCTGAGGAAAACTGAATGGCCACATGCAGAAGAATGAAATTTAACCCTCATCTCATACCACTTACAAAAATCAACTCAACATGGATTAAAGATTTAAATGTAACACCTGAAACTATAAAACTACCAGAAGAAAACATACGGGAAAAGCTCCATGGCATTTCTCTGGGCAATAATTTTTTTGGATATGGCTATAAAAGCACAGGTAACAAAAGCAAAAATACACAAATGAAATTATATCAGACTAAAAAGTTCTGCACAGCCAAGCACACAATCAACAGAGTAAAGAGACAACCTGCAGAATGGGAGAAAATATTTGCAAGCTATAATCTGTAAGGGGTTAAGATCCAAAATATGTAAGGAACTCAAACAATCCAATAGCAAAGAAACAAAAAACAAAACAAAACAAAAACAAGTAACCCCCCAAATGAACAAAGGGTCAGAATAAACATTTCTCAAAAAAAAAGACATACACATGGCCAATGGGGCATACGAAAAAATGTTCAGTATTACCAATTGTCTTCATCTGTTTTGGGTTGCTATAATGAAATACCACAGACTAGGTAATTTATAAAGAAAATAAATTTATTTCTCACAATTTTGGAGGCTGGAAAGTCTAAATAGATGCTGGCACCTGGTGAAGGCCCTTTGCTGCATTATCCCATGGTGGAAGGTGGAAAGACAAGAAAGCACACAAGACACACAGCAAGAGAGTTCTGAACTCCCCTTTCTAACAAACCCACTCTAGAGATAATGACTCACTCCCATGATAGTAACATTAATTCATTTATGAGGACAGAGCCCTCAGGACTTAATCAGCTCTAAAAGTTTCATTTCTCAACACTTGTTGCATTTTGGATTAAGTTTCCAACACATGAACTTTGGGGGACACACTCAAACTGTCGCACTAATCATTAGGGAAATGCATATTAAAACCACAATGAGATATCCCCTTACACTTGTCAGTTGGCTATTATCAATATCAAGATGAAAGACCATTAGTGTTAAAGACAATATGGAGAAAAGGGAACCCTTGTACACAGTTGGTGGGAATGTAAATTAGTGCAACCATTATGTAAAACAGTATGGAGTTTTCTCAAAAAAATTAAAAATAGAACTACCATATGATCTAGCAATTTGACTACAGTATATATATTTAAAGAATATGAAATCAGTATGTTGCAGGCCTTACGAATACTTATGGCTATTAATGTTTGAATTTTGTTTCATTATTTTTTTGATTGGAACTGGAACAAATATACAAAATCCCTCTAAAACATGCTTATATTCATTGCAGCACTATGCATAATAGCCAAGACATGTAATCAACTTAAGTGTCCATCAATTGATGAATAAAGTAAAAATGTTGAATATATACACAGTAGAATACTATTCAGCCTTAAAAATGAAAATTTTATCATTTGCAACAACATGGATGAACCTGAAGGATGTTGTGTTAAGTGAAATCACCCAGGCACAGAAAACCAGTCACAGATCACACTTTCATGTGGACTTTAACAATGTCAAACTCATAGAAACAGACAGCAAAATGCTGATTATCAGAGACTAAAGTGGTGGGGAGTGAAAGATTGGGGAAATATTTGTCAAAGGATACAAAATTTTAGTTATACAGTAAGAACTCATGTACGTCAGGGGAAGTATAGTTTGTAACAATATATTGTACTCTTAAAACTTGCTGAGAATGGATTTTAAGTTGATTTTAACTATTCTTCATTTCTCAAACCAGTATCATGGAGCTTACAACAAAAAATATAACTGAGATAAGGCATATATGAAGTAGCTTGACCTAGCCATTCTACAGCGTATCCATATATCAAAACATCATGTTGTACACCATAAATTTATATATTTTTGTTAATTAAACAAATTTACAAAAGTTTTACAGGAAGATAGCTATAACCGTTCGTTTATGTGTTGTTTATAGCTTCTTTCATTCTATAATTGAGGAGTAGAGTAACTGCAACAGAAACCATATGGCCCCCAAATTCTACAATATTTATCATCTGGCTCTTTACAGAACAATTGCCAACAGCTGCCTTAGGAGATAGCAAAGCAGAAAGATAGAAGCAGTCTGAATCCCCAAATAACCTATGAAACACAAATACCATTTAACCTAGACCAGAGACGTTGGTGTTGTTATATGAGAAAGAAACTTCTATCTTATTTGAACAACTTTCTGGGGGCCTTTATTTGTAGTAACACAATCTTCACTCTAACTGCTATGCAACATCTCAGTTTTTGTGAAATTATGCTATTTGATTTTCTTTTTAATGGGATTTGAGGAATTTTCTTCATAATTTACAGTCTTCTGTGTTTTAGGGAGTTAAATCTATGTTTGTAATACTCATAAAAAATAATGTCAATAGGTTGCTTGATTTGTATAATTCTGATATAGTCCTGTGTATTTTTTAAATGTTTAACTTTCATCAAATCTATCATTACTTCCTTGTATAATTTCTTACTTTGCTTTTATATTTAGAAAGTTTTCCCTATCTCAAGATCAGATAGCTCGTTGTCCTTTTTGGTGTTTTTTAAAACTTTTCTGAATATTTCACTTATAATTTTTGATTCCCAATGAATATTCATAACACTATCTAGCAGTACTTATCAGTTTCCCCCTTATACATATTACAATAACTTATAAACATGATTATATTTAAATCATATAATTTAATATTAGAAATGTATAAATATTAGGTTTTGTTTCAGAGCTTTTACATTGTTTCATTGCTCTGTTCTTCATAGAGCTTTAATGATTATAATTTTAGAGTTTAATTAATATCCAGTATGACAAGTCACCCTTACTTATTTATACTTACAGTTTCTAACTTTTGAGGAGTATGAAGAAGGGAATGACTTTTAAAATTTTATTTGGTCAAATGATAAACCTAAAATGAATTACAATTTAATTTATTTATTATAACTATAATAAAAGATTGACATAGAAGGATGTATACAATATAGATAGTTGAAAAAAAATCAGATGACATACATACCATATGTTCTTACTTTTCATAAGTAAACCAGCAAATACGAAAAGCACATTCCTGTAATCCCCACCACTCTGGTGACTAAGGTGGAAAGATCACTTGACCCCAGGAGTTCAAAACCAGCATGGGCAACATAGTGAGACTCTCATCTCAAAAGAAAAACAAAGTAAAAAACAAATACTTTAATTTTATAGAATTCTTCATTATGAAGCTAAAATAAATAATTTTTGACTACTAATGTAAAACTTGTTTTACTTTTAATATATATTGTCATATAATTATTGCAATAATTCAGAACTTATTAATACTATTGCTATTTTCATTTTATAGACTGGAAAACTGGATAATGCACTTAAGAGATCTGATTAAAATAATTGTCTTTATTCATTCAGGCTGGTATAACAAAATGCAATAAATTAGGTAACTTACAAATAATAGGAATTTATTTCTTACAGTTCTAAAGGCTGGAAAGTCCAAGATCAAAGCACCAACAGATTTGGTGTCTGGTGAAAGCCCAATCTAGATTCATAATAGTACCTTCTCCTGTTGCCCTCACATGATAGAAGAGACTAGCTAGATTTCTAGGGCCTCTGTTATAAAGGAACTAATTCCATTCATGAGGGCAGAGCCCTCAGGACTTAATCACCTCTTAAAGGCCCCACCATCCTAATACTATCACCTCAAGAGTTAAGATTTCAGCATACAAGTTTTGAGGGAGAGGTAAACTTTCAGACAATGAAGGCATTATGTAGCAGAGCCAGAGATTGAGCATTCCCATGCTCTAGTGCTCTGTCATGCTCTCTAGTCACAGTCATCTGATCATTATTTGTTTTATAGTTGCTCTGGCAAACTCACAGAATGCAGGCATTTTATTTCATTTTTATCCCAGAACACCTTAAAAACCAGGTTTTTATGTTGCCATGATCAGATTTCTATATTCAAACTCAATATAAAACAATGACCTCCCATCCCCTATAGGCTTTAGGAAATATTTAGGGTATTAATTTTTGAAATTTTTTTTCTGATTGGATTTGGATCGAATGTATAATTATAATTTTATGTCTTCCCATCTAGGAATGTCTTCCTATTTATTCACATATTTTATGTTTTTAAATTTATATTTAATTGAGACAGGGTCTCTGTTGCCCAAGCTGGAGAACAGAGACAGAACCACGACTTACTGCATGCAGCCTTGAGTTCCTGGGCTGGAGTGATCCTCCCACCTTGGCTTTCCAATGTGCTGAGATTATAGGCATAAGCCACTGTGCTGGGCCATTCACATGTTTTAAAATGTATTTCAAATATCTTTTTTTTTTAAGTCTTGCCCATTTATAATTATGGTAATTTTATTATAAAATATATATATGCAAAAGAATATTTGTGTTAAGCAATGAAACAAATATTCATATACCCAATACCCAGGTTATAAAGTAGAACATGAACAGTAATTTTGAAGTGCCCTGGGTACCTTAATTTGATTGAATCTCCACTCTCTGGGGTAATTTCTGTCCTGTGATAATAACTTCTTGCATTTCTTTGAGGTTTACCATATATCTATGAATTAGTAACAATTTACTATTTAGTTGTTTCTCTTTTGAATCTTTATATAAATGAAATATTACTGTAATACATTCTCGTCTGACTTGAGTTTTTTTCCTGAACATTGCGTTTATGAGATTCATCTATGTTAATGGACACAAGAATGCTATATCTATTTTCTATACTTTATAGTAAATCATCACATGAACATAGCACAATGAGTTTATCCATTTTTCTATCAATGGACATTTGGGATGTTTCCAATTTTTCCTTTTACAAACAGTGCTGCTATAAATATTCCGGTGTATGTTTCCAGGTGCAAAAATCAATATGTGGCTCGTGGACCCAAGCCAGTTCCCTGATTGTTTGCTACAAGTTTGTGATGGAATAAGTATAGAAATGAACAGCAAGCATTTAGAAACTTTAACAGTAATCTGGCTTTGCTATAATATCCAAGCACAGAATCAGTGAACTTATATCATTTAATAGGACTTTGCTAGTTTGATAATGTTGAAATCACAGTATGACAAAAAACAGTTATCAAGGTCTGCTGTACATTATGCCTACAGTTAATGATATTTTCTTGTACACTTAAAAATGTGTTATAAAGCCCAGGCATGGTGGTTCATGTCTGTAATCCCAGCACTTTTAGTGGCTAAAGTGGGTGGATCACTTGAGGCCAGGAGTTCGAGACCAGCTTGGCCAACGTGGTGAAACCCCACCTCTAATAAAAATATAAAAATTAGGCGGATGTGGGGGCACACACCTGCAATCCTAGCTACTCAGGAGGCTAAGGAATGAGAATTACTTGAGCCTGGGAAACGGAGGTTGCAGTGAGCAGAGATCGTGACACTGCACTCCAGCCTGGGTGACCTTGCGAGACTTTGTCTCAGGAAAAAAAATGAAAAAACAAGACAGGTTCTAATCCTAGCTTTAAAACAATAAAAAATAAAAATTTGTTACAGGGCAGCTCTCATGTTAATTATTCTTAGGACAATAAAATAAAAACTTCAAAAAACACACATACAAGTCATGCACAATAGAACCATGCAAGATTTTAAAAATTAGATTGGCAACAGCAATCTAAAAGTATATAAACCAGCACTATAGCAAAATCTTATCTTTACAAAAATATTTAAAATTTAGCTGGGCATGGTGGTGCCTGCCTGTAATCCAAGCTACTCAGGAAGTTAAGGTGGAAGAATAACTTGAGCCCAGGAAGTTGAGGCTGCAGTGAGCCATGATCACATTATTGCACTCCAGCCTGGGCAATATAGCAAGATCCTGTCTCAAAAATGAAGAAGAAGAAGAGGAGAAGAAGAAGGAGGAGGAGGAGTAGAGGAAAATTAATTAATTAAAGTTTAAAAATGGGATGAAATGAGGACATATATTTTTACAAACACATCTACAGTCTTATTTAAAGTCAAGCCTACTTTTAAAGTTTATAATTTAATATTAATAGTTAAATTAGGGCTGTAAAATTTGTTTATTCGTTTTTAATGTTTTCTTTATTGATGGCAGTATAAGTTTCACTTTTTTTCTTTAATTTTTGTCAGGACAAGATATTACTTTTCAGAATGTAATGGTAGTGCTAAACAAAATAATGAAAAATAAACAATTTCAAAGAAATAAAACATTATCTTCCATGTTTGATTTAGTTTTTTAACCATAATTGTTGGCAATCCGTGAAATTATACATATTCCTATTAAAACATAAACACTTTATATATGTTTTTTAAAAACACTTGGTGTTGTTAAAGCTCAAAATCCATAAACGTTGCTGAGGCATTAGTGAAAGACTGCATCAAAAGGGTATTAGAAATGATAGCTGCAACCACTGCAAAGAAGGTAGCTCAAGTCCCACTTTTCAATGACAGCATACTTTAAAATACTACAAAAAATGAAGAAAAATAGTGGACCCACTCACAGAATGAATACGGCTAGGAATTGGATGAATGCAAAAATATCACTAACTTGGCAACTATTTTAATCTCTGTGTAAACTGTATAGACTAGTGATATAGAGAAATATTTTCTCAACTTCATTGATGACTAGAATCAGCCAGCTATGGATTTGTAAAACTGAAAAGGATCACACTGACATAATAGTTGGGAGTTTAAACTTTATTAAGATAATGTTCTGATGGCACAGTGGCAATGGCAAGACAATATTCTGGAATAGTTACACAGATTAAGAAGCATTTACCTTCAATGCTGTGTGTGGAAACTGGAAAGAAAAAAGAATTTAAAGAAGCTTTCAGGAGAATAGAAATCAATATTCTGATTGTTTCACCAAGAAAGACTTGCTATAAAATAAAAAAGAATGATGTAGTAAAAACTGATTTCTCTAAATAAGTTTTAAGTTAGAAATTGTTATATATTATGATTATAACACGTAAGCTTACTGTATTTTTTAAAACTCCTTATTTCATGTGGAGATATCATGTTTAATAAAGAAAAATGTTCAGTAGAGAATGTTTGAAGTTTTTGACATAATTCCATATATGTGAACTCTTAATGTCTCTGCAATTTACTAAACCATTTTGATCCCTGGTAGATATGATTGAGACTGCCAGACTTACTTCATTGTCTTTATCTTTAGTATATTTATCGCTTTTCATATTTCTAAGAAAGAAACGTAGTATGTCTTTTAATGTCAGATAGAAAACAAAAATGAAAGTCAGAAGCCTAAAAGAGCAAAGCTTTTAGATTGTTATGACATGTCCTACAATTTGACAATATTATCAGTGAAGAAGTAGAGATCTTGATATTGTATACCAGTAAAAAATTATCATTAGATCCTATGAATCTTATAGAGTACTTTGGATTTTACTGTTCATCAAAATGCATACATGTAAAAACTTCATCAGTTAAGTAACTACAAATTAAAACAGGTTATGGATGGAGATTTGAAAATTAATTTTTAAAATAGTAAATGCAGCTGTTTTGCCAGTGCCCTGGCACGGCAGTTCTCCGTACAAAATACACTGGTCTGAGTGCCCTTTTAAGCTGGTGATTGGAGCTTTGGGAAGGCAGAGTAGCCCACTCATCTGATTAAAAAGGGGACTCAAACAGGGAGCCAGGCCAGGAGATTCCCAGGCAAAAAAAGTGCCACGAATCTCAGCGCCGCTGTTTCAGCCAGCACAGTGGATTGCCGCACGGGAAATCACACAGATCTCAGCACCTTTTCAACAGGCTACTGGAACAGCTGGGAGAGAGTTGACCATTCAACTAAAAAAAAAAGGCTCTGAGGCAGAGAGCCAGGTAATCAGGCTCGGCTGGTCCCACCCCCACAAAAAAAAAAAAAAAAAAACTGCAATTGGAAACGCTCTAGGGTGAGAGTTTCACAGCAAGCACAGCTTGGGACGGTTCAGCTCTGTGGGGGGAGGGGCATCCGCCATTACTGAAGTACTCCACCACTACGAGGTAGTCCGCCATTGCGGAGGCAGCCTGCCATTGCCCAGGCATCCCCCCATTTCCGAGGCAATCCGCCATTACAGAGGCGGGCCACTATTGCCGAGGCAGTTCTAATTATACCTATATAAACAGGACTGCAGGGAAGTTCACACGGCAGCTGGGCGGAGCCCATAGCAGCTCAGCAAAGCCTCTGCAGACAGACAGTGACTAGGCTGCCTCCTTGCTGGGCAGGACAGCCCTGAAAAAAAAAGCAGCAGCACAGTGGAAACTCATAAATAAAGCCCCAACTCCCCTGGACAGAGCACCTGGGAAAAAAAAGGGGGGTTATGAGTTCTGCTGCAGCAGACTTAAATGTACCTGCCCAGCACCTCTGAATGAACAATGGAGCTCACAGCTCAGCACTTGAGCTCCTATAAAGAATAGACTGTCTCCTCAAGCAGCTCCCTGACCACCGTATATCCAAAGAGTCACCTCATAAAGGAGAGCTCAGACTGACATCTGGCAGGTATCCTTCTGGGACAAAGATAGCAGAAGAAGAAACTGGCAGCAACCCTTACTGTTCTGCAGCAGCTGCAGGTGATACCCAGGCAAGCAGGGCCTGGTGGGGACCACAGCAGTCCTACAGCAGAGGGGCCAGACTGTTAGAAGGAAAACTAAGAAACAGAAATAACTTCATCATCAACAAACTGGACGTCCATTCAGAGACCAAATCTGAAAGCCAGCAACTACAAAGACAGGTGGATAAATCCATAAAGATGGGAAGAAACCAGCACAAAAAGGATGAAAACACCCGAAACTAGAACACCTCTCCTCCTACAAGGGATCACAATTCCTCACCAGCAAGGGAACAAGGCTGGATGGAGAATGAGCGTGATGAAATGACAGAATCAGGCTTCAGAACGTGGGTAATAAGAAAATTCTGTGAGCTAAAAGAACATGTTCTAACCCAATGCAAAGAAACTAAGAACGTTGAAAAAAGATTTGATGAAATGCTAACGAGAATGGACAATTTAGAGAGGAATATAAGTGAATTGGTGGAGCTGAAAAACACAACACAAGAACTTCGTGAAGCATGCACACATTTCAACAGCCAAATTGATCAAGCAGAAGAAAGGATATCAGAGGTCGAAGATCAACTCAATGAAATAAAACAAGAAGGTAAGATTAGAGAAAAAAGGGTAAAAACGAATGCACAAAGTCTCCAAGAAATATGGGACTATGTGAAAAGACCTAATCTACGTTTGATAGATGTACCTCAATGTGACGAAGAGAATGAATCCAAGCTGGAAAATACTCTTCAGGATATTATCCAGGAAAACTTCCCCTACCTAGCAGGGCAGGCCAATATTCAAGTCAAGGAAATACAGAGAAAACCACAAAGATATTCCTCAAGAAGAGCAACCCCAAGTCACATGATTGTCAGATTCACCAGGGTTGAAATCAAGGAGAAAATGCTAAGGGCAGCCAGAGAGAAAGGTCGGGTTACCCACAAAAAGAAGCCCATCAGAATCACAGCAGATCTCTCAGCAGAAACCCTACAAGCCAGAAGAGTGGGCGCCAATATTCAACATCCTTAAAGAAAAGAACTTTCAACCCAGAATTTCATATCCAGCCAAACTAAGCTTTATAAGTGAAGGAAAAATAAAATCCTTTGCGAACAAGCAAATACTCAGAAATTTCATCACCACCAGGCCTGCTTTACAAGAGCTTCTGAAAGAGTCACTACACATAGAAAGGAACAACCAGTACCAACCACTCCAAAAACATACCAAATGGTAAAGAGCAGCAACACAATGAAGAATCTGCATCAACTGCTGGCAAAACAGCCAGCTAGCATCAAAACGGCAGTATCAAATTCACACATAACAATATTAACGCTAAATGTAAATGGACTAAATGCCCTAATCAAAAGACACAGACTGGCAAATTGGATAAAAAGCCAAAACTCATCGGTGTGCTGTATCCAGGAAACCCATCTCACATGCAAGGATACACAAAGGCTCAAAATAAAGCGATGGAGGAGGATTTACCAAGCAAATGGAAAGCAAAAGAGAGACTTTAAACCAACAAAGATCAAAAGAGACAAAGAAGGACATTACATAATTGTAAAAGGATCAATGCAACAAGAAGAGCTAACGATCCTAAATACATACGCACTAAGCACTCAATACAGGAGCACCCAGATACGTAAGGCAAGTTCTTAATGACTTACAAAGAGACTTAGACTCCCACACAATAATAGTGGGAGACTTTAACACCCCATTGTCAACATTAGACAGATCAACCAGACAGAAAATTAACAAGGATATTCAGGACTTAAACTCAGACCTGGAACAAGCAAACCTAATAGACATTTACAGAACTCTCCACCCCAAATCCACAGAATA
>PVKP010029568.1:0-28870 GCA_004027715.1 Plecturocebus donacophilus
AAAAAAAAAAAAAAAAAAAATTGCAAAAACAAACATTAGCTAGGCATAGTAATGGGTGCCATAATCCCAGTTATTCGGGAGGCTGAGGCAGGGAAATCACTTGAACCCGGGAGACAGAGGTTGCAGTAAGCCGAGGTTGCATCACTGCATTCTAGCCTGGGCAACAAGGGTAAGGCTCTGCCTTAAAAAAAAAAAAAAAAAATGCTGAATATACGTTCCTAATCTCTTTGGCTTATAAAGTTTCTGCTGAAGGTTCTGCTGTTATCCTGATAGTGCCCTCTTTGTATGTGACCTGTCCCTTCTTTCTACTGCTTTTAAGATTTTTTTCTTTCTTGTTGACCTTGAAGAGTCTGATGACTAGGTGTCTTGAAGATGGGTGCCTTGTATATTATATCTCTGGGGTTCTCTGAATTTCTTGAATTTTTATGTTGACCTCTGCAGCAAGGTTGGAGAAATTTTTATAAACAATATCCTTAAACGAGTTTTTCAAGTTGCTTGCTCTCTCTCTCCTCCTTTTTTGAGGATGCCAGAGAGTTGTAGATTTGGTCTCTTTGTGTAATTTTGTATTACTTGGAAATTTTCTTCATTTTTAAAAAGTTAATTTTTCTTTAATTTTGTCTGAGTTGATTTGAAGAACTGGGCTTCAAGTTCTAAAATTGTTTTTCAGCTTGATCTGTTCTCCTGTTAATACTGCCCATTGTATTCTGAAATTCTTGTAGTGAGTTTTTCAGCTCTAGGAGATCAGTTTGGTTCTTTCTTAAAATGACAATTTCATCTTTTAGTTATTATATCATTACACTGGATTCCATAAATTCCTTAGATTGTGTTTCAACTTTCTACTAAATCTCGATGATCTTCATTGACATATTTATTCTGAATTCTGTATCTGTCATTTAAGTCTAGTTCAGAACTATTGCTGGGGAGCTAGTTCAGTCATTTGGAGGTAAGAAGACACTCTGGCTTTTAGAGCTACCAGAGCTCTTGCATTGTGTGTTTGAAGTTGTTGTCCTTTGTATGGGGCTTTTTACTTTTATATTCCTTGATGCTTTTTGTGGTTTGATTGTGGTATTAGTTGTGCTTAATTTGATTTATTTTTGGATAATTTCAGGGGTCCAAGATTTAGCTAAGCACTCCTGGTCTGCATGATGTACCAGGCTGTAAGATTGGGAAACTGGGACCAGGCCTGAGGCTATTTTTCTCTGGCCCCTAGAGGTTAAGCACCTCCTGTGCTGGAGCGGATGAGGTGTTTTTGGTCCATTGGCAACAAAACTGTGCTGGCAAAAGGACTTTGGCTAAGTGGCAGTGGGTCAGCAAGGGTCCTTGTGCTCACATATGTGCTGGCGGTGGGATAGTGGCAGGTCCTGCACAGGCATGTGTGCTGGTGCTGGGGTGGTGATGGGGTCGGTGTGCATGCATGTACCAGCGAGTCATTGGCTGCAGGCTGCAGGCAAATACATGCTAGATAGATAAACAGCAGGAGGAGGCTGCAAGTGAGTGCATGCTGGTAGGTGCTCACTGACAGGGGCCTGCCTTCAGTAGCTCTCCAGCTGTTAGGCAGGCTCTGCCACCAAAATAACTGTGGCTATGGCTGTTGAAAAATGCTTTGGCTGGGCAGCTGAGGCAGTACTGCAAATATGTGTGGCCAGGCAGGGACTCTGGCATACACCAGCAGACAAGTGAATGCTCAGATCATACCGTTCCCATCCCACAAGCAGGATAGCCCTGTGATGTCCATGTCTGTTGGTCAACAAAGGCTAAAGCCACCTAGAAATGTATGATGAACTTTGGGGGATGGGCACTCATGGTTATGCTCTGCTGTAGCCATTCTCATGCCAAACCCTGTGGACTCTGTGCAAGCTAGAATTCTGCCTCTTTCAACTCTCCAGGCCATTCTCCCTGCCAGCTCAAATGTCCATAGGGTTGAGGGGTCTCCTGCAGCTAAGATTCTGGAGGTCTGTGATGTGAGTTGGCCACTCCATGCCAACTTAATTCACCCCTTCCCCAGGAAGTTCTCCTGGCCAGGAACAAGTTCTGGTGCTTGGCAACCCTGTGCAGGGTTCCAGCTTCCTCCTCTTTCAGCCTGGGGTCTGCATTCTCCTTCCATCCACTCTCAATGCCTTCTTTCTGAAAATTTGTTCAGAGTGTACCAGTCTTCTTGATAGTCTGGTCCCTCATTGGGAGAAGGTCTTGTCTGCAACTGGTCAGCCATCTTGTTTTAGTATTTATTAAATAATGAAATAATAATTTGAAGAAATTAAATTAGTATTATTTAAAACTCTAGATCTATTTAAAATTTTCTGTTTAACCATACCTCAGCAGACATTGTGGTGTGGAGGGAGAGGGATGTGTGAAGGAATTACCTCATTTCCCACTCGTCTTCCTTTGTTACTCAAGTGAGGGACTAATGCCTCATTACTACTGCATGGAGGTTAGGACTCCTCTGATAACACTCTGGCTGATGGTATCTTGTTATTGCTCCCCTTTTGACCTCCACTGACATCATGGGGTAGTGACTTCATTACTGTACTGCAGTAGTGAAAGACTTGACTTCCCACTACATCTCCTCTGACATGGTTCTAGTAGATGGGGAGAGTTATTTCTTCTTATTACTGGGTGATAGTTCATGCTTCCCACTCAGTGTATTCTTTTTTTTTTAAGTATCTTTTTTTACTTATTTATTTTTTGCGGTGGAGTCTCTCTCTGTCGCCCAAGCTGGAGTGCAGTGGTGTGATTTTGGCTCACGGAAACCTCTGCCTCCTAGGTTCAAATGATTCTCCTGCCTCAGCCTGCTGAGTAGCTGGGATTAAAGGCATGTGCCACAATGCCTGGCTAATTTTTGTATTTTAGTAGAGATGGCATTTTGCCATTTTGGCCAGGCTGGTCTTGAACTCCTGATTTCAGGTCATCCACCTGCTTCAGCCTCCCCAAGTGCTGGGATTACAAGCAGGAGCCACTGCACCCAGCCCCTATTCAGCATATTCTGACACAAATCTAGTAGGGAATTGAGCCTTGTTATAGCCTGGTAAGCATGGAAATCTTTTCAGTTGAGATGTATTGTCTTTCTAGATTTTCTGTTTTCCCAAGTTGTCCTCTTATTAATTAGTTTACAAGGGAAAACAGGATTTTCTTGGAGACTTTTAAAAAAATCTACACCTGTTGGCAGGTTTCCAGGTTGCTGACTTCTTCAGTTTCAAGTCCACGATATTTGAAGCAAAAAGAAAATCCAGAGAGCTCACTGTCGTATTATTCCTTTTGTCCTGAGTTTCTGAGCCCATCTGTCTTCTTCTGTTTTTCAGAGTCGTTTTATATTTGTTTTATTTGTAATGTCTAGGGGTTTTTGTTTGTTTTAGCTGTATTTAGCTGGGGAGAAAAGAATAGGTCTATTACTTATTAATCTGGAGTGTTTACGTATTTTTGAACCCAAATTTTGTTTTCAAGTGTTTGGCTAGTGTCACCAATTTTGTATCTTCGGTGGATACAAAAATTGTGATCTCTATGTCTTCATCTGTATCACTGACAAAATCTTTGTGGGGAGCAGTAACCAGTTCCTTGTGTATGTCACTAAATGCTCTTATAATTTGCATTTTGTGATTTGACAGAATTTTTGTTTAATGTGCTTTCTAAGCCCTATATTTTGCTTTAAAATTCCATGTTACTCTGTGTGCTTTCTAATATGAATACATAAAATGGTATCATTAATTTCTAAGATTTTTTTTTACAACTTTTTATGTTGTTCCTTCCATGCTTTCACATGAACACTGTATCTGTTTTGCCTTCATTGGCTCCACCTCATATGTTGTCATCACTAAAGTTCCTTCCCAAATTTTACCTTTGGGTTAGTCTTTCAGCAATGTTCAGTTTGCTACATTAAACTCCCTTATCCAGTTGACCTTTGTTTTTACTCTGATAAATGCCCAAGTTTAGATTCACTTCATTGTGTTTCTTTTTCTGCTCTGAGGTCCTAATTCCTCCTGAAGGAACACACAGAGCAAAGTAGGTTGGTCCTATTACCACATTCTACTAAAAATTCCTTCCTAAAAATTGAAATTGATTCTGTAATTCAATCTCTTGAAATGAATTCAACTTAAAAGATGCACTTGAAAATACACTTGATCCTTGTTATTTGCAGATTCCATATTTGCAAATTCATCTACTCATTGAAATTTATTTATAACTCCAAAATCAATACTCAAGTCACTTTTATGATCATTCACAAGCATGCACAGAGTGGCAAAATATCTTATTACCCAATGAGCATATTCTTACCTGAGTTAGGGTGATGCTGTGCCTTTTTGTTTCAATTCTCATACTGTAAGCAAATGTCCACTTCTATGTAGTGCTACATTTTTCACATTTTTATTCTCTTTGTTGGTGATACTGCTGTTTAAAATAGTCCCCAAGTGTAGTGCCAAAGTATAGTGCAAGAAGGTTGTGATGTGCCATATGGAGAAAATACGTATATTTGGTAGGCTTTGTTTAGTTATAAATTATAGCACTGTTTACTGTGAGTTTAGTGTTAATGAATCAGCAATGTATGTTAAACAGAATGTCTTTAAACAGAAACACACATGAAATCTGTTTATGTATTAATCAGTTGACAAAAACATGACCAGAGTTTCCTGGAAAACCAACCCTGTATTTCTCTTAAGAACAATGATTCAACAGTCATTAATTCAGTGTTAGTGGTGACTTCACAGAACACAACTACCATTAATAATGAGAATAACCTGTATTTTATTTGTCTTCTTAGTGGTCATAGAATCACTGACGGCTTAGATATTATCCTAGACCTTCTTGTGTCTTAATCATTATCATCCTACTTTCCTCCAGCTTTACTGAAACTGTTGAAAACATAGTGCACTTTTACATTTATGATCATCCTTTATGTTCTTTATTCAACTATCTCAGTCTCGATAGTCTCTATAGTAATGACATTCCTAAACATTTCAGAGGAACAGATGTATACCCTCTTAATCTTTTATTTTATAATTTTTATTATAAAATTTCAATGGCATGCAAAAGTAGGGAGAATAATGTAATGAACTTTTCATGTACTCATCACTGAGTTCAAAAATTACAACTCATGACCAAACTTATTTTATCCGTACATACCCTAACACAATCCTCTCATCCCCTTCCCCCACCAAAATATCAAATCTGTTTTGAAGTTAATCCTAAATGTTATATTCTTTCATCTGAATATGTCCCTATTCAAAAATACCATTTTGATATTGATATTAGGGGTTAGATATGACAAACTTTGTGAGCTACAGAAGAGAAACCAAATTTGCCCTCTGATTACAATATTCTGCTTTCCTATCTCTGGAAGGACATGGAACTCATTTTTGGGGGGGCAGGGGCAGGGATGGAGTTTTCATGCTTGTCACCCAGGTCGGGGTGCAGTGGCGCGATTTCAGCTCACTGCAACTTTCATCTTCCGGGTTCAAGCAATTCTCCCACCTGAGCCTCCTGAGTAGCTGGGATTACAGGCAACCACCACCATGCCTGGCTAACTTTTGTATTTTTAATAGAGACAAGGTTTCACCGTGTTAGTCAGGCTGGTCTCAAACTCCTGACCTCAGGTGATCCACCCACCTCAGCCTCCCAAGGTGCTGGGATTACAGGTGTAAGTCACCATGCCCAGCCTCCATTTAAAAAATGTTTATGTCTAGCATCCACAGTTTTTCCCACTTGCCTTGCTTCTCACATTTTAATATCTCAAAAACCATTAATAACCTCATATGTAAAAAAATTTCCTTTGTTCTCCTACTGTTTCTCATCTCAGTGGTATTTGGTGACCTTGTCTTTCTTAAAACATATTCCTTATTTGCATTTCATAATTCTGAAATTTGCTGACTTCTTTCCTCCTCTTCCGTCTACTCACTTCTGGTTCTATCCTTTGATTAATCTTTCTCTCTCTAAGCCTGGCTATCCCTCAAGATTCAGATCTCAGATAAAATTTGTATCTGATGTCTATATTCTCACTCAAAGAAGTCATCTTTTCTTTGAACTCAGCTATCATCTTAATGACTGCCATATCTGTGTCTCCAGAATTCAACTCTAGCCCTTATTTAGTCTCACACTTCTACCTACTTCAAAGCAATTTCTATTTATATATTTTAAGTTGTAAATATGAAATGAAAATTTGCATATGTGCTATTTGAAATTCAACAAGCATCATGAAATGTTACCTGAGTTTTTAAGTTTCTCATTCTCATTCTTATTATTAGGCTTCACTATTCTTAGAGTTTTCTTTTACTCTTATATTTCCTTCACATGTATTCAGTTACGTCCTAGACTATTTTCCCACTTTACTGTATCTTCTATGTTTATTTCCTATGCCTCTATTACTTCTGTTAACACCCTAATCTAGTCCTTCATTTCTTTGTGTCAGTACTCCCATTACTTCCTGTTTGGCTTCTTAGTACCAACTTTAGAAGTTTCTGTTATGATATGCACATTCCTAAATACACTTCCTGTTCTGTTTCTCACTAAACCATTCACTAAAAATAACAGGATTAATAAGACAAATAGGGTTAGAGACAGACTGGTTTCTCAAAAGCTATGCAACTTTATAACAAATATAATAATTGGCACCTTTAAAAATAGCTTGCACAGCATAGGCAGACAGAATGCCGAAGTTCTGGTGGCTTACTCAGGACATGTTAAAAATGTACAGAAACAATCGTGGAAATATAGGTTTGCTGGTGCTAAGCAGCATACAGAGGGAATTGTAGTCTTGAGCACAAGAGGAAATGCAACTTGCCAGGACCTAAAAACTATACAAAGCTAGGATACATCCCTCTGGGGAGGGAGTTTTGGGTACAGGAACTCAGGCATTTTCTTACAATAGTGCCCCCAGGTGTCTGCCTGGGCAATAGCTGAGTTGAAAGAGTTTTCCTTTTCTTCTGAAGTTTCTAATTCTATTCCCATTATTCTGGCTTCCCTGCCTAAGAAAAAGCACATATAAACCCTCATAATTTCCATCTTCTACTGACATAACTCTGCCCTTCACTAATCAAATGTGAGCCAATTGGTACTGGTTAGAACAGACTTCATATTTTTTTCTATTTGATACTTCTGGACATAACCTTACTTTTCAGCTTGTAATGCTGTTAGATATATTGCTATCTCTTTAAAAGAATTATTTATTATCAGACTCATTTATTCCTGTTTCTTATGCTGATTTAAGCTTTGTTATCTCTTGTATCTTCTATTTCTTTATCCTAATTTCTCCGCCTGCATATAGGCTTGGGATTTTATTATCAAAATTATTTACTTTCAAGTAGCTTCATATGGTTCATCTTATTTCTATAAGCAGATTGTGGGTTCCTAGAAGACAAGCCCCATGTGTTTATGATACTCTTTTCATACCTCCTACCACATATGAGGGTATCAGTAAATGCTTATTGGTTAGTTGATTTAAAATCACAAATGCCTTATTTCAAATTGAACTATCATATTAGTTAATTTTTTAAATGAACAAACAAATTCACAAGGAAGTTAGTATAATGTAGGGAAAAAAGCATGGGTTTCTAAGTTAGATTTGTCTGGATTCAAATTCAGGGTCTGTCACTGATTAGCACGTGATCTCAGGCAAATTACTTAATGTCTCTGAGTTTCATTTTTCTTATTAATAACCTGGAAAAAGATTAACCTAGTTATATTTTTTTAAACAAGAATTACAAAAATTGATGAGATAATATGTTAATCAATTAAGATCTTCATAGAGTGTGAACACTTAGTGGGTGGTCAATAATTAGAGGCTCCAGGATCTTGAGGAATAATTAGCCAGTGCCTTGTTATTACAACCCATGCAAAGAAGCAAACCTCTGGAGTTTGCAGGATATAAGTAATTAGAATTTGTGATTTTATATATGCATTTCCTAAGTTGTGTTTTTTGCTGGACTAAGCACTTTACATTCACGGTCTTACATCATCCTCATAGTACTTGTCACAGGTAGGTATTATTAGGAGCATTTACAGATAAATAAATTTAAGGTCTTAGCCAGCTTGGAAAGGCCAAACTTGAGACAGAAACCCTGGTGTCTGATTCTAATGTCTGTTTTTCTTTTCTTTTCTTTTAATCAGTAATAGACTCTTCACTTCTTTTTTGGGGGGTTATGTTACACTAATAAAGAGACGGTCTATACAGGGAGTTATTTTGTCAGATGTACCATGTAAGTTAACAGTACAGTTCAGAGAGGTGGAGCCTTCAATCTCATTGTTTTGAACCTTTAGGCCACATCAGTTTTCAAGGTATTGGAGCTCCTCTTTTTGGTGGAAAACTGACATAGATGGGGAAAATCACTTATGAATGCAAACACACTGAATACTTTTGAAAATTAACCCTTTCATTGCATTCTTTTTTCTTTTTTTTTTTTTTTATCTTTTAATTGTCGTTTTATAGCTTCCCACTGCAGCTGCCCCCCACCCTTCCCTTCAATGACAAGGTTTGCAGGCTTCAGGGGGACCAGGGAACAAGAGGCCTGGCAGCCCCACTAGGTTGCCAGCCGGGGAGAACAAGTCACAATTACAAATTATCACAACAATTAGCGCCTGTACTTGGGGGATCTGCAAATTGAGGCAGCCCCAGCTCCTCATTGTACAGGGGTCTATTTGGCAGTGACCTTGCTCTGGAGACGATGATATTCCTTCAGCCTGAGGGAATTGATGTTGATGAAGCCGGTGGCGTCAATTGGCTCGTAGTCACCCTGAACATTCATGCTCACCAGCTCCTCATTGTAGAGAGACAGTGGGGACTCCCAGCCAAGGATGTGCATTGCATTCTTAAGTTAGAAAAACAGCCAATTCCTCTGTAATGAACTGAACTATGAATTATTAATTTCTGTCTTTTTTTTTAGGGTGACTCTGGAGGACCACTGGTCAGTTCAGATGCTAGAGATATCTGGTATCTTGCTGGAATAGTGAGCTGGGGAGATGAATGTGCGAAACCCAATAAGCCTGGTGTTTATACCAGAGTTACTGCCTTGCGGGACTGGATTACTTCCAAAACTGGTATCTAAGAGAGTAAAGCCTAATAGAACAGATTCATTTTTTTTTTGATGTAGAGGCCATTTTTAGAGATATAGAATTGGAGAAGAAGACTTGGAAATCAACTAGATTTGACTGATCTCACGCACTAAACTGTTTGCTTGCTACATATGTTTTCTTCCCAACTCTGTTCCACACATAAGCATCCTGGTTCTGCCAGATCAACTCTGTGATCCTATGAGCAATAGTTCAAACTTTGTGCACATAGAGAAATAGATAATACAATCTTACATTACAGCCTGCATTCATTTGTTCTAATTAGAAGTGTTGTCGTCAGAGTTTTGACTTGTTGGCATAAATTTCTCCTGCATATATACAATTTGAAGCACTCCTTTTCTTCAGTTCCTCAATTCCTCTCATTTCAGTAAATATCCATTTTCAAGGCACAGAACAAGGAGTGAAAGAAAACATAAGAAGAAAAAAATCTCCTACATTTTATTGGCACAGGAAAGTATTAGGTGTTTTTCTTTTTCTCAGTGGAATATGGGAAATGATCATATTCATTATAAAAGTCAAGCAAAGAAATACAGCAGAATATCAATCAATTTATCATTTAAGAAGTATGGGAACTAAGTTAAGGAAATCCAGAAAGAAGCCAAGATATATCTTTATTTTCATTTCCAAACAACTACTATGATAAATGTGAAGAAGACTCTGTTTTTTTTGTGATCTACAATAATGATACAAACTCCATGCAATGTACTTGTTCTAAGCAAGTTAAAGCAAATATTTATTTAACATTGTGTTACTGAGGATGTCAATATATAATAATAAAATATAAATCACCCATTTGCTTGATATTATATGATAACCCACAAAGAGGGAGAAGATGGGAAGATGGGAAAAATATTACTAGTCATTTTATTGTACATTATTTTAAAATTTGAGGCTAGGATGAAAATGAATTTAATAACAGTCAGCATGCCTACGTAGCAAAATAATTGTATTGTGGAATGGGAGGGAATGAAAAGTTTAAACAATTGACTGAAAAGGAATTATCCATTGAAGACTTTCCCAAACAGCAAATTCTTGAAGGGAATGAGATCCAGGTGTTAGTGTATAGCCTAGTGATGCAACTAAACTGGGGCTCAGCCCTCCATTTAGAGATGATCACAGATATTATTCTTCCCATGCTGCTATGTTTACAATTCATGCACAGCTAATGGTCCTGTTAGACTGATCTGGACTGAGATGGAGAGATATCATAGAGAAAATATCCTGGAAGCTACCTCACTGCTTCATCTAGTGTGACATTAAATTGCTAACTGTCTGGACACAAAAACTGAAGAGTATAAGCATAATGTTGGCCACCTTTGTGATTTTAGTTTTGGTAAATTATTACTGAGCTGTTAGAGACACAGCCTTCAGTAATCTAAGCCACAACGAACTTAGGACTAGTACCATGACATACGACATGTTAATGGTGAGATTTCATCAAGTCTTTCTCATTGCACACAGCTACTCATATAAATTCTATATTGTACTGTAATCACCTTGAAAATCAATATTAGTGGGAAAAATTTGACTTTATTGACCTGAATAACATTGGAGTATGAACTGATAAAATTTAGGCACTTGACAAGAATATGAAAACTGACCTGAATTGATAGTGTTAAATATTTTGCATAAATTATTTTTATTTCATTGAACAAAATGTTCTGGAAAAAAAGAAAATTGAGGAAAACCTTGAATTTTAATCAAGGATACAAGTATGTTTACAACTACTCTCAGTATTCTGTAAAAAACGAATTCCTCTTGTTTCAGTGTATTCTGTAGTTGAGCCTCTAGGTGGCACCCACAAGCTGTGGAAAGCTATAGGGAAGCCGGACATCTAGATGGATTCAAGAAAGATGTGTAGATCTTTAAGTAATAATGACAACTGTACCTGAGTTTAGAGTCTTGCAAAACCAAAAGAATACAATTTAGCTTGGCAAGTGGCGTTTAAAAATTGATTTGTGTTGATTTACATTATTATTAGTATTTTTCAAATTTCCGGAGATTGGATCCCAAACTAAAACAAAATTTATGATGCATGATTTGAGACACTTTCTCTGGAAGCACACCTGGAGCATGCTACTGACAGCCACCTAGCTCCCTCTCTACCCCCTTCGCCAGTCTCTAATCCCTGGCAACCACTAATCTGTTCTCTATCTTTATTTTTATTGTTTCAAGAATGGCATACAAATGTATTATTCAATATGTAAGTTTTCCAGGTTGGCTTTTTCACTCAGCATACTTCCCTTGAGATCTATTCAAGTTGCTGTGTGTGTCAATAGTTCATTCTTTTTTTTTAATAGTGAGTAGTATTACATGATATGGATGTACCACAGTTTGTTAGCTGTATACCCACTGAAGGGCATTTGGATTTTGGCTGTTACGAATAAAGCTGCTATGAATATTTGTGTGTAAGCTTTTTGTGTGGACATACGTTTTTATTTTTCTGAGATTCATGGCCTACAGTACAATTGCTGGGTCATATGGTAAGTACATGTTCAGATTTTTAAGAAACAGCCATATTCTTTTTACATGGCTCCTTACTACTTGTAAAACTCTATACTTAGAATCTCTACCTGTGTATTTCAGTTGTGTAGATAGATGGGATTTCAACAACTAGACTGTAAACTCCATGGGGGTAGGGACAGTAATGAATTTATTTTTATATCCTTCACAGTTCACAGGAAAGCATAATATTATTTAGGACAGTTGTTCTATAAATATTTATTAAATAAAAAATAAAGACACTAATAAAGCAAACAAATATATGTAGAATAAAAAAGAAGAAATGACTTTGGGTAGAAAAGAGTGAACAGTATTTTCTTCATGAAGGTATTGCTATCCAATTTCTGTGATTCTGCATGGACTTTACCATGGTACCTCCAAGTATCTTATCTTGGTTGATATAAAATCTTGTTTTTCATTTTTCCTCAGGGTACACAATCAGACACAGACTAAACACACGGTTGATATGATGAGTCTATATGCCTGAATTTATTTTCTAATTCATGTTATATTTAATAGTTTTCTGACACATCTGTATTAGCTTCTACTGTACCTGTGGAATGGATTTCAGTTTAAGGGTACACTCAGTAAATATTTGTTACTCTTATTTTTTATAACCATGACTCTGTAATTTGTTCTAATGTAACTTTTATTATATAACTCTTAAGGTGGAATGAAAGACAGAGACCTGTGAAATGCAATCAGAAGGTCTCTCCTAGTTGACCCTAATCCATTAATCAGTACCTCTGGTGTAGACGAAGTCACCTTAAATTTTAGAATCGCTGTACTCACTGCCTTGCATTTACCCTTCACTTGCTTGTTCTCTTGCCCCACCACTCTGTGACACTTGCTTTTTACTATGATCCTGGTAAAATCCAACTCTCCACTTACTGTTTTTAAAAACTAATTAATTTCCCCATCTTCCTTAAAGTATAATTGGCTAAAAAAATTGTATATAGTTACAGTGTACAACTTGATGTTTGATATATGTATATGTTGTGAAATTATTAAATTAAGCTAATTAATATATACACTACATCAATACTTACTATTTTTTATGAGAACATTTAATATCTACTCTTAGCAATATCTACTCTTAGCAATTTAAAAATACTCAATACATTATTATTAACTGTAGTCCCTATGCTGTAAATAGCCTTCCAGAACTTATTTATTTTATGTAACTAAAACTTTGTGCCTTTTAACCAATATCTTCTCATTTCTACCACACTCCAGCCTCTAGCAACCACGATTTTACTTTCTGATTTTATGAGTTCAACTTTTATTTATTTATTTAATTTATTTTTTTTATTGCATTTTAGGTTTTGGGGTACATGTGAAGAACATGCAGTATTGTTGCATAGGTACACACATGGCAGTGTGATTTGCTGCCTTCCTCCCCTTCACCTATATCTGGCATTTCTCCCCATGCTATCTCTCCCCAACTCCTCACCCCCTGCTGTTCCTCCCCTATTTCCCCCTGACAGACCCCAGTGTGTGATGCTCCCTTCCCTGTGTCCATGTGTTCTCATTGTTCAACACCCACCTACGAGTGAGAACATGCAGTGTTTGATTTTGTGTTCTCGTGTCAGTTTGCTGAGAATGATGGTTTCCAGGTTCATCCATGTCCCTACAAAGGACACAAACTCATCATTTTTGATGGCTGCATAGTATTCCATGGTGGATATGTGCCACATTTTCTTTGTCCAGTCTATCATCAATGGGCATTTGGGTTGGTTCCAGGTCTTTGCTGTTGTAAACAGTGCTGCAATGAACATTCGTGTGCATATGTCCTTACAGTGAGTTCAACCTTTTTAGATTCCACATGTAAGTGAGATCATGTAGTAACCAGCACTTTGTGCTTGGTTTATTTCAGTTAACATAATACCTGCCAGTTTCATCCATGTTGTCACAAATGACAGGATTCCCTTCCTTTTTAAAGCTGAATGGTATTTCATTGTGTGTATTTTTCATTCCTCCGTCAATGGACATGTAGGTTGATTCTATATTTTGGCTATTGTGAATAATGCTGCAATAAATATGAGAATGCAAGTATTTCCGTACTGAAAGTGAAAAATAGAATGTTTGTATGGTACTGAAAGTATGGTTTCTACTGAATAGTTCAATTAATCACTGCTGAGATAACCAAAATAGAGTGTAAGAAACAATAAAGCAAATCAGCAAAACCAAAACTGTATTTTTTCAAAATGTCAAATAAATTACTAAACTTTTAACTAAACTGACCTCCCAAAAAAAGGGATGATTCACATTTTAATAGTAAAGTCAGATATAATAGTAAAGACATTTTTACCAGTCATACAGAAATAAAAGAATTATAATTGTATACTATAAGCACTTGTATGTCAAGAAATTATAACTTAGATGAAATGAGCAAATCTCTAAAAAGACACAATCAATCATACAGACTCAAGATTTCTAATACAATTCCATTATGTTCAAAGGACACACTTTGCATGATTTCAGTACTTGTATTGAGAGTTTTGTATGGCCTACCAACGACCTATCTTGGAAAATGTTAATGTACTTGAGAATATTATATAGAATTATGCATCACTTAACAGGGATACATTAACCCCATTGTTACGTGATTTTGTTGTGTGAACATCATACAGTGTACTTAAGTAAACCTACATGGTGTAACCTACTACACACCTGGGCTGTATGGCATAATCTATTGCTCCTAACCTACAACCTGTACAGCATGTTACTGTACTGAATACTATAGGGAATTGTAAAACAATAGGAAGCATTTGTGTATTTAAATATTACTAAACATAGAAAAGTTACTGTATAAATATAATATAAAAAATTTAAAAAATAGTACACTTGTATAAACTTATTATCATGCATGGGGTTTGCAGGACTAGAAGTTGCTCTGGGTGAGTCAGTTAGTTGTGAATAAATGTGAAGGCATAGCATATTATTGTACACTACTGTAGACTTTATAAACACAATGCACTTAGCTACAGTAAATTTGTAAACAATTTTTCTTCCATGAAAAATTAGCTTACTGTAACCCTTTTAATTTATAAAGTTTAATTTTATTAACTTTTTGACTCTAATATGTTAGATTGAAAACCAACGCATTTTTCCAGCCTTACAAATATTCTTTTCTTTATACTCTTATTTTATAAGCTTTTAAAAGTATTTTAATAAATTTTTTTAACTTTTAAGCTTTTTGTTTAAAAACGAAGACACAAACACACATAGGCCCACACAGGGTCAGGATCATCAATATCACTGTGTTCCATCTCGATAATGTGTTCACATGCATGGAGTTGTCATCTCCTGTGATAATAATTGCATTCTTCTGGACTAACTCCTGAAGGACCTGCCTGAGGGTGTTTTACAGTTAACTTATTTTTTTTTTTAGGTAGGAGTATACTCTAAAATAACAATAAAATGACATGAACAGACACTTCTCAAAAAAAGACATACAAGCAGCCAACAAACACAAGAAAATATCTTCATTACTAATTATCAGAGAGACACAAAACCAAAACCACAATGAGACACCACGTCATACAAGTCAAATGGCTATTATCGGCCAGACACAGTTCCTCTGACTGTAATCTCATCAGTTTTAGAGGATGAGGCAGGAAGATTGCCTGAAACCAGAAATTTAAGATCAGCCTGGGCAACATAGTGAGACCCTGTCTCTACAAAACGCAATGGCTGTTATTAAAGAGTTGAAAAAATAACATATTAGTGAGGTTTTGGCGAAAAGAGAATGCTTATACACTGCTGGGGGAAATACAAATTAGTTCAGATTCTGTGAGAAGCAGTTTGGAGATTTCTCAAAGAACTAAAAATAGGCCATTCAATCCAGCAATCTCATTACTAGAAATATACCCAAAGGAAAATAAATTGTTCTGCCAAAAAGACACCTGTACTTATATGTTTATTGTAGCACTGTTCACAATAGCAAAGCCATAAAATCAACCCAGATGCCCATCAATAGTTAACTGGATAAAGAAAATGTGGTACATACAAACTGTGGAGTTCTATCCAGCAGCCATAAAAGAAAAAGAGTGAAATCACAGTGTTTGCAGCAACATGGATGCGGTTGGAGGCATTATCCTAAGTGAATTAATGTGAAACAGAAAACCACATATTCCCATTTATAAGCTGAAGCTAAACAAAGGTAGACATGGACATAATGATGAAAACAATGAACACTGGGGATTTCAAAAGGGACAAGGTAGGGAGAGGAAGAAAAGTTGAAAAACTACCTGTTGGGTACTATGTTCACTACTTGGGCAACAGGATCATTAAAAGTCCAAACCTTAGCATCCTGCAATGTACCCATGTAACAAACCTGAATATGTACCCCGTGAATCTAAAATAAATCTTTAAAAAATAAAAATGATAAAATAAACCAGTAACATATTGATTGTCATTATCAAGCATTATATACTGTATGGAATCATGTGCTATACTTTTATATGACTGGCAGTGCAATAGGATTGTTTATACCATCATTACCACAAACACAAGTAATGCATGGCACTACAAGTTACAACAGTTATGACACCACAAGGTGAAGGAATTTTTCAGCTCCATTATAATTTTATGGAACTACCATTGTATATGTGGTCCATCATTGATTGAAACGTTGTTATGTTACATAACTATATTTTGGTGTTTTGGAGTAGAGTGCTGTATAGATCTCTGTTAGAACTAGTTGGATTTTAATCTTCAATACTTTCATTTCCTTGTTGATCTTTTTCCTGGTTTTTCTGTTCATTGCCAAAAGTAGAGCAATAAAGGCTCTAATACTATTGTTGGGTTCCTTCTCTTTATTTCTGCTATTTTTGTTTCATATATTTTGGGATCTGTTGTTGGATGCATATGTGTTTGTAATTATTACATATTCTTGAGAGATTGACGCTTTTATAGTAATAAAATGTCTCTCTCCATATCTACTGATTTTTTGGTTTTAAGTCTGTTTGCTTATTAGTATAGTCACTCCAGCTGTCTAAGTGACTGATTGCTGATTGTATAATACATCTTCTTTCATCCTTTTATTTCAACCAGTTTGTATCTTTAAATGCATAGAGCGTCTACTTAGGTATCATATTTGGATTTTTTAGTGCATTCTGTAATATGTGCCTTTTAATTAAATGATTTAATCCATTCACATTTGGTGTTTTTTTCCTCTCTGCTTTTTAAAACTTTTTATTTTAAGTTCAAGGGTATATATGCAGGTTTGTAACACAGGTAAACTTGTGTCATGTGAGTTTATTGTACAGATTATTTTATCACCCAGGTATTAAGCCTTGTTTCATAGTTCACCTTCTCAGGCTTGTCATTAGCATTTCACATTTAGACTTTTAGCCAGATGAATTCAAATCTAGACATAATCCCACTACAACATAATATTAATTAGGCAGTTTTTCCAAGTTTGATATCATCATGCTAATCTAGTTGTGATGTTTTGAGGCTTCGTAGTTTAAATCGATTATGAAATTATGGAATCTATAGATCAAGGTTGTGAAGAAAGGCTTCAGATAAGTTTTTTGTTGCTGTAATAAATCCAATTAAGGAACAATTTCAGGAATTGTTGGAAAGTGAGTTATTCTGTAGCAACTATGCTTCAGTTGCTATGCAGTATGATTAGAAAACATTTGGTTTGGAACACTTGCTTGATGAATAGTCAATTAAACACTTGGCTACAAGCTCTTGCCAGAAGGTTAAATCTCTACTATTGATCTTAGAATGTTTCTGAAGATATTCTATTCCTTCTGTTAACTCTACACAGTTCTGTGCTTGGATTTCCAGTGCAATGACAGACAATGCCAACACAGAAGGCTTTGCTTTAGAAAATATGATCCTGCAATGACATTCCTTAATCTGAGCTTCTAGTCTATCAAAATGAACACCATTTCCCCTTTCAAATGGCAAGTTCTCTTGAAGGAGTGAATAATACAGTTGCATAAATTGAAAGCTTTGAATTTCCAACACACCTTTTCCAATACAATCTTTTCCATTCTCAAGTCTGAAATTGTAAACCTGTATTGACTTATTTGGATCAAGTCAGTTGCCAATGGGACATTTCTTTCCTTTTCTTTCTGATTTTACAGCCAAATAAAAGCAGGTCAGTCCAACACACCCAGTGTACTTGGGATGTACCTTCATTTTAGACAGAAATCTGTCCAGTAAATTCACAGTTAGAGAAAATGTCTTTGTGTCAAAACCAAAGAACTGAGTTAGACTAAGATCTTTTACTTCCAAGTTCCTTAGTCTTTCAGTCATTCTAGGGCCATTATTGTGTGTGGACTCAATTAGTCTCAAGCTGCATACCTTTGGCTGACATCTAGACTCCTGTTCCAACAAGGCATTCAGCTGCTGTAACAGTTTCTGAGGGTCAGTTTTTGTCAGTACCTGTATCATCTCGATAGCAACTGCGGTTCCTCAGTGGTAAACCATCCTTGCTGGGCCTGCTCACCTCACACAACAATATCAGATCTGAGAAGCCTAGGAAGAGAGGGCAATCGCAGGCAAGAGGAGAGAGGCGCAGAGAGGGAGCCATACTGGGTGGAGGTCTCCTCAAAGCCCCTGAGATTAATCTGCCCTCATCAGGATCAGCTCAGAGGCCACACATTCATCTTTTAACAGCCCTATAGCCCTATAAGGTAGGCAGCTACTCACCTCCATTTCACTGGTGTGGAAGCTGAGGCATAGAAAGTTTAAGTAACTTGCCCAGCCTCACTTAGTTCTGTAGCAGGTTAGCAGGGACTTGAATCCAGACTGAGTCCAGAGTGTCAGCTCTAACCCACCATGCTATGCTGACTCCCCTTTCTGACTTAGAGGTATTTTCAAAATGTAACAACGATGTACATTTGTGTTTTCATTTATGTAGCTGCACATGAATTATATGACAAATGTCTAATTAAAATTTGTAGAAATATTCTTCCAGCTATTTATCACTGCGTAACAAACTGCCCTCAAATACAGAACTTAGAATAACAAAAGACATTTTATTATCTTTGTCAGACTACTTAGGCCTATCTGTATACTCGTCTCACTATATAATCTTTTGTCCTGAATATTTCATGTATACCCAAAAGAGAGAGTGGGGATGGTAGTGGGTCTCAAAAGAGAGAGGAGAGTGGGTGGTGGGGAGGGAGAGAGAGAGATTAGAGAAACAGAGAGAGGTGGAGAGATGGGAGAGGGTGAGGAAGAAGAAGAGGAAGGAGGAAGTATCATCCTGTTTCATCAAGCCTCGGAAGTAAAGCTGCATCATTTCAATTGTGGTCTCATAAATGAGACAACCGCAAGGCTTGACAAAGTTCAAGGAAAGAGGACATGACTTGGTGGAAATATTATAAAATTACTGGTAATCATGTGCCAAAATCATCACTAATAAAAGTTTCTGAAGTAACCAGCAGTGGTCATTAAGCTACTGTAATATGAAATATTGACATTAAAAGTACAGTAAAATCATTAAAAGTTGAGTTTTAAAAATAACTTTTAAAATTTTAAGTTAAAATTGTAATATATTTATTCATAGATTTTAATATACGAAACATGTATCCTAAAGCAAACCCTAAAAGGATCACATAGCATATCAAATTTCTGATCAATTCAAGTATTCTGAATGATATAAAAATCTTGAAACTTGTTATTTTGTATCAGTATGCTTATTTTTCACAATTAATTTTGAACCACACATAGTCAATCCGGGATATCTGAGAGGGGTTGGTTCCTGCTGTCCCTTACAGATACCAAAATCTATGGAAGTTGAAGTCCCTTATTTAAAATGGTGTAATATTTGCATAAAATCTATGCACATCCTCCTACATACTTTAAATTATCTCTAGATCACTTATAATACCTAATGTTAATGCTATGTAAATTGCTGGATTGTTTTTAAAATTTATATTTATTTTAATCATTTTTAAATTCTTTTATTTCCAAATATTTTCCATTTATGGTTGGTTGAATCAACAAACGCAGAACCCACAAATACTGAGGGCTTACTGTGATTAATACCTGCAAACATTATTGTGAAAGGTTACTCAATAACATATATAGAGTGAAAACTACAATTTTCAGAATTGGAAATTCTGTGAACACTGTGTATTTTTTCAGTTTATTTTTTTTTCTGTTTACAGAAATCTACATGTATTTTATTTCCAAAGAAGAGTATTACATTTATTTTTCTGAAACTTGTTTTTTGTTTAGTAATGTCACATAAGGAATATTCAATGATACTGCCTATAATCTACCCTTTTTACATTTTTTTTTCCTTTAACTTTTAAGTTCAGGGGTACCTGTGCAGGATATGCAGGTTGATTGCACAGGTAAATATGTGCCATAGTTGCTTGCTGCACAGATAATCCCATCACATAGGTTTTAAACCCAGAATCCATTAGCTATTCTTCCTTATGCTCTCCCTCCTGCCACCCCAGTGTGCATTGTTTCCCCCATGTATACATGTGTTCTCATCATTCAGCTCCCACTTATAAGTGAGAACATGTGGTGTTTAGTTTTCTGTTGTTGTGTTTGTTTGCTGAGGATAACAGCTTCCAGCTCTATCCATGTTCCTGCAAAGGACATGATCTCATTCTTTTTTATGGCTACATAGTATTCCATGGTGTATATGTACCACATTTTCTTTATCCAGTCTACTACTGATGAGCATATGAGTTGGTTCCATGTCTTTCCTATTGTGAATTGATGGGCATTTAGGTTGAGTTTATGTCTTTGCTATTGTGAATAGTGCTGCATTGAAAATATGCATTTATGTATCATGTAAGTAGAATGATTTATTTTCCTTTGAGTCTACCTTTTCTTTGTAATGGCTATATACCTCCTACCTTTGATACAAGTAAAGTGTTTGTTGATTGATAGCCACTTAAGTGCTGAAGGGAACATACTGTACATACATATGGTCATGTGGAAATATATCTACATGACAGACTCCTAGATTTAGAATTTCAAATAATATGTTCATAATTCAAAAAATTTAGAATACATATTTTTTATTAATGTTATTTTAATTTTACCAATCGTAATTGTATTACATTTATGGAGTACAATGTAATGTTTTTGAATATGTATACAATGTGGAATTATTAAACTAATTATAATATCTTTCATCTTACTTGACTTTTTGTGGTGATACATTTGAAATTTACTCTGCTACTTATTCTGAAATATCAATAAATTATTATTGACTATAGTCACTTTGTTGTGCAATAGATCTCAAAATTTATTTTTTCTAGTTCTTTTAATTGTGACATCAGGGTGTCAATTTTAGATCTTTCCTCGTTTCTGTTGTGGGCATATAGTGCTATAAATTTCCCTCTAGACACTGCTTTAAATATGTCCCAGAGATTCTGGTACGTTGTGTCTTTGTTTTCATTGGTTTCAAAGAACATCTTTATCTCTGCCTTCATTTCATTATTTATCCAGCAGTCATTCAGGAGCAGGCTGTTCTGTTTTTATGTAGGTGTGCAGTTTTGAGTGAATTTCTTAATCCTGAGATCTAATTTCATTGCATTGTTGTCTGAGAGGCTGTTTTTTTATGATTTCCATTCTTTTTCATTTGCTGAGGTGTGTTTTACTTCAAATTATGTGGTCAATTTTAGTATAGATGCATTGTGATGCTGGAAAAGTGTATTATTCTGTGGATTTGGGGTGCAGAGTTCTTAGATGTCTATTAGGTCCACTTGGTCCAGATCTGAGTTCAAGTCCTGGATATCCTTGTTAATTTTCTGTATGGTCGATCTGTCTAATATTGACAGTGGGGTGTTAAAGTCTCCCAATATTTTTGCGTGAGAGTCTAAGTCTCTTCGTAGATCATGAAGAACTTGCTTTATGTATCTGGGTGCATCCTGTATTTGGTGCATATATATTTAGGATAGTTAGCTCTTCTTGTTGCATTGATCCCCTTTCTATTACGTAATGCCCTTCTTTGTCTCTTTTGATGTTTGTTGGTTTAAAGTCTGTTTTGTCAAAGACTAGGATTGCAACATCTGCTTTTTGTTTGCTCTCCATTTGCTTGGTAAATCTTCCTCCATCCATTTATTTTGAGCCTATGTGTGTCTTTGCACATGAGATGGGTCTCCCGAATACAGCACACTGATGAGTCTTGATTCTTTATCCAATTTGCCAGTCTGTGTGTTTTCACTGGGGCATTTAGCTCAATTATATTTAAGGTTAATATTATTATGTGTGAATTTAATCCTGCCATTTTGATGCTAGCTGGTTATCTTGCCAATTACTTGATGTGGTTTCTTAATAGTGTCATTGGTCTTTACAATTTGGTATGTTTTTGCAGTGGCTGGTACTGGTTTTTCCTTTCCATGTTTAGTGCTTCCTTCAGGAGCTCTTGTAAGGCAAGCCTGCTGGTGATGAAATCTCTCAGCAGTTGCTTGTCTGTAAAGAATTGTAGTTATCCTTCACTTATGAAGCTTAGTTTGGCTGGATATAAAATTCTGGCTGAATAGAAACAGCTCCGGAGCACAGTTCCCAGCAAGAGTGACACAGAAGGTGAGTGATTTCCATATTTCCAACTCAGGTACCAGATTCATCTCATTGGGACTGGTTAGACAAGGGATGTAGTCCAAGGAGGGTGAGCCAAAGCAGGATGGGGCACCTGGGAAATGGAAGTGGCCACAGAACTCCCTCTCCTAGCCAAAGGAAGCCATTAGGGACTTTTCCCAATACTCTGGCACTCTGGCTCAGATACTATTCTTTTCCCATGGTCTTCACAACCTACAGATCAGGAGATTCCCTCTGGTGCCTACAACACCAATGCCCCAGGTTTCTAGCACCAAACTGGGTTGCTATTTTAGCCACAGTAGTTTTATTTTTTTCTCATATCCCAGTGGTGTCTGGAATGCCAGTGAGACAGAGCCACTCATTCTCCTGAAAAAGGGCTGAAGCCAGGGAGCAAAGTGACCTGGCTTGGTGAGTCTCACACCCATGAAGACGAGCAAGCTAAGATCCATTGGCTTGAAATTCTCAAAGTCAGCACAGCAGTCTAAGCTTGACCTGGGTCATTCAAGCTCGGTGAGGGAAGGGTCGTCCACCATTTCTGAGGCTCGGGTAGGTGGTTTTAACTTTGCCTGTGTAAACAAAGTCACCTAGAAAGTTTATACAGCAACTGGGTGGAGCCACAGTAGCTCAGCAAGACCTCTGCAGGCAGACTGTCACTAGACTCACTTCTTGCTGGGCAGGGCATCTCTGAAAAAAGGCAGCAGCCCATCATGGACTTATTTTAAAAAGCCCCCACCTTCCTGGGACAGAGCATCTGGGAAAAGGGGCAGTTGTGGGTCAGCTTCAGCAGACTTAAATGTCCCTGCCCAGCAGCTCTGAAGGGAGCATCAGCTCTCCCAGCAGAGCACTTGAACTCTAATAAGGGGCAGACTGCCTCCTCATATAGCTCCCTAATCCCCATGTATCCTGACTGGGAGACACCTCATACAAGAGAGTTCTGGCTGGCATCTGGTGGGTACCCTTCTGGGATGAAGCTATTAGAGGAGGGAACAGGCAGCGATATTTGCTGTTCTGCAGCCCCTTTGGGTGATTCCCAGGCAAGCAGGATCTGGAGTGAACTTCCAGCAAACTCCAGCAGACCTGCAGCAAAGGGGCCTGTTAGAAGGAAAACTAACAAACAGAAGGAAATAGTTTTAGCATCAACAGAAAGGACGCCCACTCAGAGACCCCATCCAAAGGTC
Organism: Plecturocebus donacophilus; assembly: GCA_004027715.1. Taxonomy (NCBI): domain Eukaryota; kingdom Metazoa; phylum Chordata; class Mammalia; order Primates; family Pitheciidae; genus Plecturocebus; species Plecturocebus donacophilus. Next base: position 23,265 of record PVKP010029568.1, read on the forward strand.
ACCAATTTCAAAGAACAAAGGTAGATAAATCCATGAAGATGGGAAGAAACCTGCACAAAAATCTCCAAAAACCAGAATGCCTCTTCTCCTCCAAGGGATCACAACTCCTCACCAGCAAAGCAATAAAAGAATAAGTTTGATGAATTGACAGAAGCAGGCTGCAGAAGGTGGATAATAACAAACTTTTCCAAGCTAAAGGAACATGTTCTAACCCAATGCAATGAAGCTAAGAACCTTGAAAAAAGAATAGACAAATGCTAACTAGAATAACCAGTGAAGAGAAGAAGATAAACGACTTGATGGAGCTGAGAAACAAGGCATGAGAACTTTGTGTCCATTAAACACTTTCTCTCTACTGCAATGCCATGATCTTCAATTATGCAGTGAGCATAAAGAACCCCTTGGGCAGTTACATCATCACAGAGCCAATTTGCAAAGACTAGGAGTGTATTTCTTTTTCAAGAATTTAAGAAAATTTCTACCCAATCCCTCTCTGACTACCAAACTAATAGACTAGAGACTTCTGTGACCACACACAGAATACAGATTATAGAAAAATAGTGTAGAAATAATAATAAACAAACAGTAACAACGCCAAATAAGCAGCAACATCAAACAAGCAGGACAGCAGACTCACCACATTATAGTATAGAAAAGTCACCAGTTTTGAAGAAAAAATACAAGAAGCATCAAGAAAGTATAAGATACTGATGGGAGAAAAAGAAATTAACCATTTATGAAGACACACAGACATTGAAATTACTAGACAAGATATTTGAATCTACTCCTTTAAATAAGTTCACATAAGTAGAAAAACCAGAATACAGAATAAAAGATAAGTAGAACAATAAATCAAGACATAGAATATCAGCTAAGAGATAGAAATTACAAGAATGAAATTTTTGAGCTGAAAGTTTATTAACTGGAATAAAATATTTGCTGGAGGCCTTCAACAGATTTGCAGAGAGAGAAGAAAGAATTAACAAAAAACACTTTTAAGTTAAAACACTTTTGAGTTAAAACAATTAACTCAAAACACTCCCTTCTGATAATTTTCTTGTGAATCTCCTGTGCATGATGAATAGCTTCTCTCTTGGTACTTTCAAGATGCCCTTTATTTAAACTTCTGATAATTTTAGTATGATATTCTTTAGCGTGGATATTTTGGGGTATATTATATTTGAAATTTTTTGTTGTGGATAGGTATATATATTTCTCTCATAGAATTTGAATGTTTGAATGGTATTTGACTGCTATGTTTTCAAATATTCTTTCTTCTTTTTTAGAAGGTTGTGGTAGAATCAACATTCCTTCATTTTTGGTTGTGGTAGAATCAACATCCCTTCATTTTTCAAGTCTTTGATGGCGGCACTAATCTCTGTAATCCTTCCAAAAATAGGGCATTCATTTTGGTTTATTATATTCCTAGGTAGAGGAAGTTCTCCCTTAGCCTTTCCCATTATAATAGTCCTACTTTGCAGGTAAGGGAACCAGTGTGACAATTCTGCAACTGCTGAATATAACTATTTGTTATACAATTCTGAAGTAGGGAGATACCATAGAAGGGGTTGGGGAGCCACTGGAACAAATGCAAGGTAAAAATCCATTGATTACCTAGCTTCCATAAATGTCACAGTCATGTTCTTGGTCTGCTAGTATAACCAGTGTCCATTCAGAGACAGTGTCCAGTACTCCCTAAAAGTTATAATTATTTCCTTTTGTCAAATTAGCTTTGTAAAATGCCGAAGATCTCTTTGAGTAAGGGTAGGAGAAAAAGTTACATTATACAGTTTTGGTAATATGATGAAGTCCTTTCTCAAGGACACTCAGCATCTTCTTAATTAAAAAGGTCTAGGTTTATAAACTGGCTCAAGGATAGAAATAGATTGAGGGATTCTCACTGTTTTTTTTTTATTCAAATGCGAATTTTGTTCATTTTACCTAGTTTTTTTGCTTATACAGACCAAGTAAGAATTTATTAGACTTTCTATATCTTACCATTAGGAAACCATGGTAAACTAGACAACACTATTGGACTGCATGAGTCAAGACATATTGATTGCTATTATGGTAAAAATAACTACCTCGCCTTGGTGATTAAGTGCAGTTACTTGATCCTTACCACCATCATATCCAATTGCTCCCATTGGCATTTGATTTTTCTATTAATTGGCAGATGTTTCCACTAAATTTGCCCTAAAATAAAGGATAACTAGAGGTCTCTTCAAGCATGCTAAAGCTCTTTTTAGAAACTTTTTCTCAGAGTGTTGGTGAAATTTATCTTCTGAACCCTCCCAGTTTAAGTGAGCAGATCTTAAATGACAAATCCACACTAATATTTCAAGCTCCCTAAGACATTGAATACCTTCTCCTGCAATAAATCAAGGCAGGTTGAACATTTTCAGCTAACACACTATGAAACAACTTTTGTTCAGTATGTCAGCTAACCAACTAACCAAACTGTTAGAATTATTTGTAACTTCCCAAAATTTAACAGTAAACAATGACTTTCTGCTTAATAATCCCATATCACCACATTTCGTTAGATTCAAATTTATGTTCTTTCCATGATTATCTCATACCCTTTGTACCCATTCTCACACATGTTCCTCAGATTTCTGTCTGTATATTGGACAAGTCTATTAGAAAACTCCAATAGTTATTTTTGAGTGTTGTATGCCTACTTGTGGATCATACTTTTATCTCACCCATAGGGACCTGATAAGACTTAGTCTCCTTATTTTTCAAGGGGCAAAGAGGACAATCACTATTTTGTAAGTCAAAACTAAGGCACTGACTAAGGCACAGTCATTGTTTTGCAAAGCACTAAGTAGGTAAGTATAATAAAAAAGAAAAACAGGAAGTTTTCGTGAAGATGAGGAGAATCTGAAAATTGGAAATCTCATCCATTGCTGCTGGGAACATAATATGATGCAACCCTTTGAAAGATAGTCTGACATTTTCTCCAATGGGTAAACAGAATTGCCATGGAACACAGTATCCACTCATAAGGATATACTTAAGTTGTCATAAGGATAACAGGTATTCAAACAAAATGTTGAACAAAATGTTCATAGCAGCACTGTTCATAGATGAATGGATCAACAAAATATGGTATATATAAAGAAAACACTATTTTTCACCATGAAAAAGAATGAAGTATACATACATTCTACAACAAGAATGAATGTCAAAAACATCCTTATAAGTAAAAGATCCAGACAAAATGGACTAAAAATGCATGATTCCAAGTATTTTAAATATGCAAAATAAGCAGATAATTATACAGAAAGCACATTGGTTTTTGTTGTGAGCTGCACAGAAGGGGAGATAGAAAACGACTGTTTGGCTGGGCATAGTGGCTCATGCCTGTAATGACAGCACTTTGGGAAGCTGAGGTGGGCAGATCACAAGTTCAGGAGCTTGAGACCACCTTGATCAACATGGTGAATCCCCGTCTCTCCTAAAAATATAAAAATTGGCCAGATGTGGTGGTGCATGCCTATAATCCCAGCTATTCAGAAGGCTGAGGCAGGAGAATTGCTGAAACCTGGGAGTCAGAGGTTGCAGTGAGTCGAGTTCGTGCCACTGCACTCCAGCCTGGGTGACAGAGTGAGACTCTATCTGAAAAATAAAAAAAAAGATAAGAAAAGAAAATGACTGTTAAATGGTTTTCTTTTGAGGTGATAAAAATGCTCTGGACCTGTATAGTGGTAATAGTTGCACAACATTGTAAATTTATTCAACAACATTGAATTATACATCTTGAAATGATTAATAAAGTCAATTTTATGTTAGGTATATTTTGCTTCAATTTAAAAGAAAAATCAAAAGAAGTTCCTGGCCTGATCTCACCCAGAGGTTCTAGTTTGTCAGCCTTTGGTTTATGCCATAATTATGAAATTACATTTTGTTCATTTATTTAGTAATATCAACTTTTATTTTACATTTGGGGGTACATGTACAGAAGTCACATTAGTATATTGTGTGATGATGAGGTCTAGAATATGAATTATCCCATCACCCAGATAGTGAGCATAGTGAGCATAGTACCCAATAGTTTATCAGGTCTCCTACCCTTTGCTTCCCTCTGTAGTAGTCTGCACAGTCTATTGTTTCCATTTTTGTCTATGTATATCCCAAGCTTAGCTCCCACTTATAAATGAGAAACATAGTATTTAGTTTTCTGTTTCTGGGTTAATTCTTCTAGTTCGTATGTGTGTGTGCAAATGTCCATGTATTTGTTTGTCTTGGCCTTAATCTGTCATTTTATTTTCTTTTTTCAAATGTTATCTATCTATCTATCTACCTATCTATCTATCTATCTATCTATCTACCTACCTACCTACCTGTTATCTATGTATCATCTATCTACATATTTAGGAATAAAGACATAGAATGACTCACTGGGATATCTTTGTGTCTGTGAAGGATTTAGTATCTGATTGGCTTTGATTTTCATGCTGAACATATATAACTACTATACCTTACCTAAAGGGAACCAAAAATTTCAGAAAAAAAGAAGATTGTACTTGGATGTGTTACATTAATTCTAGTTTTCTCATTTTACCCTGGAGAATTTATTTCAATTTCTTTACAGAAGAACTCTCTAGTTTTTTTGTGGAGAGTGTGATGAGGATGGTATTATGTAATACAGTTAAGATCAGTGCATTTCATTTTCATCTCTTTAGTCTCCTTTAGTCAGTAATAATCCCTTCATTATTGTCTTTGTTAATTTTTGACTTTTAGATGAATTATTGGCCAGTTGTATTATAGAATGATTTTTATTTTACATTTGTTTAATGTTCCTTTATGATTTAGTTTCTATCACACATTTTTGGAGAAGGAGAAATAAGAATACTTTTACACTGTTGGTGGGAGTGTAAATCAGTTTAACCATTGTGGAAAACAGTGTGGTGATTCCTCAGGGATCTGGAAATAAAAATACCATTTGATCCAGCAATTACATTACTGGGTATACACCCAAAGGATTACAAAACTTTCAATTATAAAGACACATGCATACATATGTTCATTTCAGCACTGTTGACAACAGCAAAGACTTGGAACCAACCCAAATGCCAATCAATGATAGACTGGTTAAAGAAAATGTGGCACATATACACCATTGAATATTATGCAGCCATAAAAAAGGATGAGCTCATGTCCTTTGTGGGGAGATGGATGAAGCTGAAAACCATCATTCTCAGCAAACTGATACAAGAACAGAAAACCAAACACGACATGTCCTCACACATAAGTGGATGTTGAACAATGAGAACACACGGATGCAGGGCAGGGAACATCACACACCGGGGCCTGTTGGGGGTGGGTAGCAGGCAGTGGGGGGTTTGGGGAGGGATAACATTAGGGGAAATCCCTAATGTAGATGATGGGGGGATGGATGCAGCAAACCACCATGGCATGTGTATATCTATGTATACTGCAGGATCTACACATGTACCCCAGAACTTAAATCATAATAAAAATAATGAAAGAATACTGAGTACATGATGTTGTAGTCTTCACATTGCATCATTTTTGGGCAGCAGATAGTGTTGATTTGTCATTCTGGTGATACTAACTTTGATTTCTTGGTTAAGATG
>PVKP010029569.1:0-28878 GCA_004027715.1 Plecturocebus donacophilus
GCTTCAGTGGTCACGTTCCATGTCTACTTTCACGTTCCGCTTCTGCACCTGGTTCCTCTTTTTCTTAGAAGATAAGAATCAGTAATAGTAACATAAATCTTAATGTCTCTGTTCTTTCTTGACGTATGAGAAAAGTGCTGACGCATTAGGTTTTCCCTTCCCCTTGGCTACCTGAAAGTCCTGGCCCCATCTCCAAGACATGATTGACTTGACCCTATCACTGACCACCACTGCCTGGCCCTACCCACCCTGCCTGCTGCTTTGTACTCAATGTAAGTCAGAGCGTCCGGGCGCTCGGGGCCACTGCCGGACTCTGCGCTTTGGTTGGCAGTGGACCCCTGGGCCCAAACTGTTTTCTCTTTCTCGGTGTCTTGTGTCTTACTTCCACAGTTTCTCGTCTCCACACCAGTAGAGAGGGGCTCACAGGACCCTGTAGGGCTGGACCCTACACTAGACCATCTCAGGAATCTGGGCTCCCTTTAACCACTCAATGGAAAAGGTGACTAGGGATATAGATTGTCTAGTTTGTTTATATGACATAACTTTTTTCCAGCGGTACTTGAGAGGAGTGTGAATGAACTTCTTCATATCCTTTTTTTTTTTTCAGACAGGGTTCACTCTGTTGCCCAGGCTGGAGTGCAGTGGCACTGACATGGTGAAACGGGAAAGGTTCTCTTGTCCCCCTCACAGGGAGTACGACAGGGGGAGTGGCTCAATTCTTCAGTGCCACTGCTGAAAAGTCTGGGGAGCACACAGCAGGTTGTGGGGTTCTGACCCCATGGTAGCGTCTAGCGTGAGTGTTTACAGCTCCTGAGGCAGCAGTGGGCGTGTGCTGCCATGTGCTCTTAGTTTTGCCGTCCGTCCGTAGGCGGCTTGTGTTAACCAGCTCATTTAGACCCTCTGCCTTATCGCAAGGACAGAGGGCTTTCTGTGTCCCGCATTCTTGCTTTGGTGTACCGGAAGAATCGGAGGACACCTGGGCTTGGAGAATGAGTGCAAGGTTTTATTGAGTGGAAGTAGCTCTCAGCAGATGGGGAGCCAGAAGGGAGATGGAGTGGAAAGGTGGTTTTCCCCTGAGTTGGGCCGCTCAGCAGCTGGGCTCTCCTCCGACTGCCCCAGGCAAACTCTGTGTGGTTCCGTGGGCAGATGGCCTGCCTGCCTCTGCTGGTGCTGTAGGTATGCTCTTCCACTGGTGGATTCCTCTCGATGTCCAGCTGCTGGTGCGTTCCTCTGCTGATATGTTCCTCTTGGTGTCCAGCGGCTTGTGTCTCTGCCCAGTAGGGTCTCGGGGTTTTTATAGGCACAAGATGGGGATGTGGTGGGCCAGGGTGGTCTTGGGAAATTCAACACGTGGGCAGGAAAACAGAAATGCCTATCCTCACCTAGGTCCATAGGCACAGGCCTGGAGCCCTAGCCAGGGACCTGCCCTTCCCTTCCCTTCCCAGCACTTCCCTGCCCCCTTCGCATATCAACTGCTCCTTGCAACCTCAGCCTCCCCAGGCTCAAGCAATCCTCCCACCTCAGCCCTCTGAGAAGCTGGGACTACAGGCATGTGTAACAACACCCAGCGAATTTTTCTTTCTTTATTTTTCATTTCTTTTTTTGCGGGGAGGAGATGGGATCTCCCTATGTTGCCCAGGCTGGTCTCAAACTTTTGAGCTGAAGTTATTCTCCTCCCTCAACCCCCCAAAGTGGTGCTGGGATTACAGACTTGAGCCATGGCCCCTGGCCCCTCCATATCTTAACTAGCAGGAGAAACGGACCTGAAGTGATGCCTTGATATATGTGTGTTCTGCAAGACTAGAGTCAGATGTGACAGGCATATATTGTTACAACAGGGGGTGAGCTCAGACTTTGAAAAGATATTGGCTTCACTTACTAATCATCAAGACTTGGAATATCCTGGAATTCAGCTATCGTGGAATATCCTGGGATTCAGCTATTGTGAGAGGTTGAAGGGAAACCATTTCAGCCTTAAGGGTTGCAAAGCAAGGATGCCTCAAGATTAAAGGGAGAAGAAGCCCTGCTGTGCTGAGCTTGAGACTGAACTTTTAGAACCCTGATGGGCTCTGTAATATGTTATCTTGTCCAGCATTTGCTAGCCTGATGAACTCACAGGTGCTAAGTTTAAAGGCTAAAATGAGGCAGGCCAGGCACAGTGGCTCACACCTGTAATCCCAACGCTTTGGGACCCTGAGGTGGCTGGATCACCTGAGTGAGGAGTTCGAGACCAGCCTGGCCAACATGGTGAAACCCCGTCTTTACTAAAAATACAAAAATTAGCCGTGCGTGCTGGTGTGTTCCTGTAATCCCAGCTACTTGAGGCAGGAGAATCACTTGAACCTCGGAGGTGAAGGTTGCAGTGAGCTGAGACCACACCATTGCACTCCAGCCTAGGTGACAAGAGTGAAACTCTGTCTCAAATAATAAAAAATGAAGGCTACAGCGGTCCGGGTAGCTGACTCCTAGGCATTTATTGGTCCCTTTGCAATTAGCCTAAGTGCAACATGGTGATCCCACTCTCCTTGCCAGTGTTGGGCAAAGAGGGGTCTGGGGTTCCCTGGGAAAGCTTTCCTTCCTTTAAAAGGAACAGATCTAAGAATAAGCCAGTCCCTCAGAAGCCCCAGATGAGGACAGAGCTCATACACTGAGCAGAGTGGAGCAGAGGGAAGACAGAACCTGGGCTCTGTTGACCCCATTGAGTTGGCTTATACTGGTCATGGAGTCCATCCCACCCTGGTGTCTGTTATGTGAGATAACTCAGTGGGCTGTTCTGGAGCCAACAGAGGGACCAATGGGAAAATAGAGTGCACTAGCCCCAGAAGACTTAGACCTCCTCCCATTAAGGTTTTGCTATGAGTCTGCAAAAACTAGAATTTTCTGCAGAACTTGGAATACAACAGTGGAAATAGTTCTACCTGGGGAGACTTGGAGCCAATATGAACTAATCTTTTAACTCCAATGGGCAAGAAAGCCATGTCTGAATGGCAGGCTTAGCCTGCTGCCCATGTGAGAGCTGCTCTGAGACCTAAGAGGAGTGAAGTCCTGAAGCCAGAGTTTGTGGACTTCTTTCCTTTGGAACCAGGGAGTTGGAGACCAGGGAGCACTCTAGTGCTGGTCACTTATACTGCTCTTCATTATCCCATGGCCAGATGCTATGGAAGAGGCATGTCTCAGTATGGGACTGGGGGTCCCTGATAGAATCCCACCTCAGTGAAAGGAGACATTCTGAGAATGACTGCATGAAGTCCCCCAGTTAGCTGGCAGTTCTGTAGTCATGGGTAAGTTGTTTAACCTGTTTTCTTTTTCTTTGTTTTTTTTTTGAGATGGAGTTTTGCTCTTGTTGCCCAGGCTGGAATGCAATGGCATGATCTTGGCTCACTGCAACCTCTGCCTCCCGGGTAGCTGGATTACAGGCATGCGCTACCACACCTGGCTAATTTTGTATTTTTGGTAAAGATGGGCTTTCTCCATGTTGGTCAGGCTGGTCTCGAACTCCCAACCTCAGGTGATTTGCCTGCTGCGGCCTCCCAAAGTGCTGGAATTTCAGGCATGAGCCACTGCACCCGGCCCTTATTTTTTTTTTTTAAAGACAATTATATAGAGTCTGTTGTGAAGTTTAGATTAGGTAATAGATGTAAACTGCTCAGAACAGTGCTCGAAACATAATAAGTGCTCTGTGTTCAACAAGAACAATAGCAACAACCACACAGGCACTCCTCGCTACCTCCGGGGAGACCCAGGGTACCTGAACTCTGTTAACTGAGCTGGGGCCACTCAAGCCTGAACAGAAGGATCAGTGGAGCCAACTTGTGAGTTTCTCAATATGTGCCTGTTACTCCACCAGAAAGCATTGCTCACTCATTTCCAGAGTTTGGGCAGGAGCCATGACAGCCTGTTGATGAACTTGGCTGAATCATGAAATTTGGCCTGGGTTTGAGAGTGGGCAAGAATGGCCACTTGGATCCTGCTCAAAGTTCTTTCATTTTAAGTCTACTCCCAAAGCAGCTGAAAGCAATGCACAGGATAGAAATGAAAGAAGGGTACATCTAGGTGGGTGCTGCTTCCCATGGCCTCTTTTGTCAACTCACAGAGAAGCACATTTCAGAGCCGTGATGTTACCATTCAGTAAGGGGAGCAAGATGTTTGCCAGACTGGAGGAGCACAGAACTGCAGGTTGACTGCCTTTCTACCCCAGCCACGTGGCATCCAGAAGGAATAAAAACACCTGTTTAATTTAACACCGGCAATAATTCTGTTAATCAAGCCATGTCACCCAGGTCTAAAGTCTAAGCCTTGAGATTCTTCCGGTGTCAGCCTTGGGACAGTCACCCCTTATCTGTACCCTTGCTGTAGGCAGGGCGGTTGCTAGCCCACAGTGAGCCTTGTGTGCATTGTTAAAAGGATCCTTTCCGTTGGGCAGATGCAGAGCTATACATTAGGATGCTTGTTTGACAGGCTAAGTGTGTACAGGGCACACAAGTTGCACAGCCACAGGTGGTGGAGTGGCTTCGGACCTTGGAGTCCCCATTTCTATTTGGGGCCTGGCCATGGTGATCTCTGCCTTAGGGTAGGCAAGGGAAGTAGGCTTCACTCAGGGGGAAGTCAGATTTGTGAGCAAATCACAGGACTCTTACTGTGTGGCCACTGTTGCTGCTCACTGCAACACAAGAGCAGATGCAAATAGGACATCGGGAGCTACATGAAGGGGTTGGATGGCTTTGAAACCCTCGGCTGCCTGGTGAGCATAAAATTGTCAGTCTGGAAATTGACTCCTGACTAAATGCAAGAGAGGCTGGGGAGCTTGACTGTGTATAAGGACTGGCAGATATTGGGACAGGGCAGTCGAGTACAAAGAACCTGCTTTTTCCTTTAGCATCTTTTAGGGAACTACCTTCCTTTGATTCTTAGTCCATGAAATTCAGATGAGGCCCTCCTTACTCCCCAGTACCAGCAGGTTGGATCCGTAATCTTACAGCCACAGTGATTGGTTTAGGGTTAGGCATGTTACCCAAACCAGGCCACTCAGAGCCTTCTCTGAGACATTTCCTAGAGCAAGCAAAAAAATGAACTCCTCCCCCCATCTTTTCTCCTCTATCCCCAAACGACCACTGATGGAATCATTAGATGGGAACATATGTATGTTTAGGGTAGCTAAAGATCATCTTTGCTATTACACGAGGCAGGAGAGACACTTCACTTGACCATGAAGTCAACGCTGAGAAAGTAGAGAAAAATAAAGAGTGAGAGGACTCCAGTGATATCTTTTGAACTCCTGGATCCTGCTGTACCTGAAGTCATTTATTCCTAGACTTCTCCCTTCTTCCACTTTCTTTGCTTTCTCCCTCCTTCCCTCTTTTCTTTCCTTCCCTTCTCTTTTCTCTCTTTTTTTCTTTCCTTATTTTTCTCCTGTTTTCGTTGAAATTTGTTTGGGTGTGTTTTTGTTACTTTTAGCTGAAAGAATCTGATCAATAAATAATATAATGCACTAGATTAAGCTATTGCTATAAGAGGCTAAAAGGGCTTAAGGTCAAAGGGCTGTCTATGTTCATGAAAACCCAGGTCTGGCAGGGAAGAAGCAGAGAGAAACTCCCAAGAAAAGCTTAGGAATTGATGCTTCTGACTTTCCAGGGAGCAGAGAAAGGGATTTGGGTGGTGACTCACAGTGGGGAGGTGGGAACACATTGGATTGGAAGGGATGGACCACCCATCTCATCCTGTGAGATGGCCTTGAACCATGCAGTTTCCAGGCAGGTCTTGGAGGTCATAGAAGCCCAGAAAACTGGAAGGCTTCGCTTTGAGAGAGAAGGTGATCCCAAGAATGGAGAGGCAAGAGGCTGGTTAGTGTTTGGCCTATTGCAAGCGCTTCAGGACATGGTGCACCTCATTCCCTCTGAGCACTGGAGAGGTCACCATTTCTCTGCTTCATTACAGCATTAGGCTCCAGCCTGTTGATGTTCTGTGCCTAACCATGTCCCTCATGTTTGCTTTGAAGTGGTTGTACCCAAATTCCCCAGTGGGGGTCTCCCCCATTATATATGAATAATGCTGATGTAAACCCCCTTTGTGTTCATTTATGGCCATTTTCTTTCTTTTTCTTTTCTTTGTAGAGATGGGGTCTTGCTATGTTGCCTGGCTGGTCTCAAACTCTTGGCCTCAAGTAATCCTCCCACCTGGGTCTTCCAAAGTGCTGGGATTACAAGTATGAGCCACCATGCCTGCAGGGCCCCATGGCCATTTTCTTAGGATACACTTCTAGAAAGAAATTTACCAAGTCAAAGGTTATGAACATTATTAAGGTTTTTGAATCATTCCAGGAAGAAATATTATCTATTACTAGAAAAGAGATGTAAAAAGTTACAGCCCCTGTCAACTAGGAGAGTGATGATCATCAAATACCACACATAAGAGGTGACTTGTTTTTCAGAAAAACAGAGCCATGTCATGGTGTCTACAATAAATTAAATTAAGGCCATAAAATAGGGTGTGAGTGCAGCAGATCATGTGGCATTAAACAAATTGGACTGTCTAGTTCCCTGGAGATATATAGGACAAACACACCAGAGAGATGATGTAATGGGGTCATTGGGACATTTCCTTGAGAGTATCCCAGTAGTAGGAAGCGTGGCGGTAACCACAGTGGCAGAGGCAGCTGTAGCAGCAGCTATAGTTGCATTTACTTCTGTGTAAATGGGGTTAGGACCAGAGGAGGGCAAAGAGCTAGTCTTTCACTCTCAGGAACTCTTTGTCTAATGAGAGAGATCGCCAACTGCAAATAAAATTATCCCAAGGGAGAGATTTTGGCTTGGTATAAATAACATTCTAAGTCTCTTCACAGTTGGAAAGGTTAATGCATTTGAAAGCACTGTGGAAGCCATAAAGCATTACTGGTGTGGGGTAGAGGGTTAGGTGCTAGGGAGTCAGACAAGAAAGACCTGGTCCGTATCTGTAAGGGGCTTCTAGTCTATGGGACAGTTACTCTAGAATGTGATATGAATGTGTAACAGAGGGGTGTATGTAGGAGGCCCAGTGGTGGCACAAAGAGGGGAGTGGTTAACTTCATCTGCTGCTTCAGAAGGTGAGAGGACCTGGTTTGTGATGAATGAGTAGAAGTTTGCCAGGTAGGTAACTGAGAGAGAGCAAATAGAGTGAAGGGTATTTGTGTGACATTGGTGATCCCCACAATTTGTCGAGCAAATTACATGCCCCTGTTAGTTCTTATAATTTAGTGCCCTAGGCCCCACATGGAGTGATATCAGGTCTGTGGCCCTCTGAGGCTTCACCCTCTTCCCCAGATCGTTGGGGTTACTAGTGTTGAGGGGAGCTTGGCTCTGCCTGGCAGGGCTTTTTGCAGCAGGGGACCGCAGCTAATGAGGAGGAGCCAGCCTAGGCCAGGCAGTCTTCCCTGCAGAAGCCGGGCAATGTGAAAGGAAGTGGATACTGGAGTGATATCTTGTCCTGGGGATATGTCTTACTCCATTTGCTGCTAAAACAAAATACCTGAGATGAGGTAACTGATAACAACAGAAATCTATTTCTCAGTCTGGAGGCTAAGTCCAAGATCAGGGTGCTGGCAGGTTTGGTGTCTGGTAAGGGATACTCTGCTCTTCCAAGATGGTGCCTTGTTGCTGTGTCCCGGCATGGAGGGAGGCGGAAGGGGAACCTGACTGATGTGAGGAGCCCTCATGGCGTAATCAGCTTCTTCTCTTTTTTTTGGTATTTTTATAGCTTCTTTTTAAAATTATTACACTTTAAGTTCTGGGGTAAATTTGCAGAATGTTTAGGTTTATGACATAGTTATACATGTGCCATGGTGGTTTGCTGCATCCATCACCCCGTCATCTACATTAGGTATTTCATCTTCTAAAAGCCTACCAATAATACCGTTGCATTGGAGATTAAATTTCAATATAAATTGCTTTCTTTCTTTTTCATTTTTTAGATATAAGGTTTTGCTCTGTTGCCCAGGCTGGAGTTCAATGGAACAATCATAGCTCGCCGTAACCTAGAACTCTTAGGCTCAAGCAATCCTCCTGCATCAGCCTCCCAAGTAGCTGGGACTACAGACATGCATCACCATACTTGGCTAATTAAAAACAAATTTTTTTTTTGGTAGAAATAGAACCCCTCTATGTAGCCCAGGCTGGCCAACATAGAACTCGAACTCCTGGGCTCAAGTGATCTGCCCACCTTGGCCTCCCAAAGAGCTGGAATTATAGCTATGAGCCAACATGCCCAGCTTTAATATAGATTTCAACATAATTTCGGAGAGACACAAACATTCAAACCATAGCGTGGTGTGTCACTAAAGCATAGGCTCCTTGCTCTCCAGGAAGTATGCCCCTCATGGAATGGCTCAGAATTGTCTGTGTACATTCTGGTTTTTCCACCAGACCACTTCCGCTGGGTGCTCAGCTGCCTGCCCTGGTGTGGGAGGTGCACAGATTCTGACCACAGGCATCTGTATTAGTTCCCTAGAGCTGCTATAATTACTACAAACTGGGTGGCTCCAAACATGTTCATTGCCTCATAGTGCTGAAGAAATCTGCAAGGTCATGTTCCCTCTGAAGCCTGTACGGTAATCCTCCCTTCCCTCTTCCTAGTGTCTGGTGGCTGGCTGGCAATTTTTTGTGTTCCTTGGCTTGTGCAGGCAGCACTCTAATTCTCCATCCTCCTATGGTGTCCTCCCTGTCACTCAGTGTCTTCACATGGCCAGCTCCCTATAAGGACACTAGTCATATTGGATTAGAAGCCCACCTACTCCAGTATGACCTCATCTCAACTAATTACACCTGCAAGGGCCCTACTTCCAAATAAGGTTACATTTTCAGGTATTGGGGGTTAGGGATTAGGACTTCACCATATCTTTTTCTGGGGGACACAATTCAACCTATAATGGGTGCTTTTTTGTTTTTTACTTTTTTTAAAAAAGAGACAGAGTCTCCCTATGTTGCGCAGGCTGGAGTGCAGTGGCTGTTCACAGGTGCGATCCCACTACTGATCGGCACAGGAGTTTTGACCTGCTCCGTTTCCGACCTGGGCCGGTTCACCACTCCTTAGGCAACCTGGTGCTCCCCGCTCCCGGGATGTCACCATATTGATGCCAAGCTTAGTGCGGACACCCGATTGGCATAGCGCACTGTAGCCCAGAACTCCTGGGCTCAAGCGATCCTCTCACCTCAGCCTCCCGAGTAGCTGGGACTACAGGCATGTGCCACTGCGTCTGGCTGTTTGTTTGTTTTTGAGACAGAGTCTCACTCTGTCACCCGACTGGAGTGCAGTGGCACAATCTTGGCTCACTGCAACCTCTGTCCCCCACTTCCAAGTGATTCTCCTGCCTCAGCCTCCCTAGTAGCTAGGATTACAGGTGTGTGCCACCACACCCAGCTAATTTTTTCTACTTTTTTTTTTTAGTAGAGATGGGGTTTCACCATGTTGGCCAGGCTGGTCTCAAACTCCAGATCTCAGGTGATCCGCCCACCTTGGCCTCCCAAAGTGCTGGGATTATAGGCATGAGTCACTGTGCCCGGCCTATAACGGGTTTTCTGAGAGATGTGATGAGGACCTTTGAGATGGCAAAGACCAGTCTCCCAGTATTTGGAGGTGCTTCTCAGGGGCGACGGCTCAGGAGCATGGTGTTCACCTCTCTGCTTGCCTACCCGAGGCTGTCCAGGAGTGTGGCTGAAGGGAGATGGGGCTCTACCTGAGCCACAGAGCAGTGATATTGCACCTGGAGGGAAGGGTGGAGTGGAGTGTCTGTCAAGGGAGCCTTGCTGGACCCCCTCCCAGCTGTTCCTCAAGAAAGGGAAACTGCCAGTGTGATGCGCACTCCAGAGCATCTTCCTTTCAGAACAGAGAAGGAGTGAGGAATGCATCTGACTAGCTATCCAGTCTTGTTTTTGTCTTTCAGAGTTATTTTGGGTATTTTCCTTGGCCATTAATTTTAAAAACCCTGTTCATAATTTTATTGTGATGTCCCAAAATTGATAGATGAGTGAAAGGAGAATTAAAGTATATATATGTTTTTTTTTTGAGAAAGGGTCTCACTCTGTTGCCCAGGCCAAGTGCAGTGGCACAATCATGACTGACTGCAGCTTTGCCGTCCCAGGCTCAAGCAATCCTCCCGCCTCAGCCTACCGAGTAGCTGGGACTACAGGTGCACACTGCTACACCTGGTGAACATCTTTAATAAAACTGAGTTTTTCCTACTAGATACACAGTATTCAATCTATTCAAGACTTGTTTTGTGCCATTCAGTAGTATTTTAACGATTTTTTTCTTACAGTTCTTGCACACTATTTGTTGGTTGCTAGATCTTTTCTCTCTTTGTTTGCTAATATAACAGGAATCTTTTCTCTCATCTTGTTTTCTAATCAGTTGTGCTTTGTGTTCTAGGAAAACTATTGATTTTTGCATAATATTCTTTTGCCCAGTCACTCTCTTCTCTGAATTTTCTTACTATTTGCAGTTGTTTTCAGTTGATTCGCTTAGGTTTTTCTAGCTTTACAATAATATAATTTAATATCTTCCTTTTGGATATTTTTAAAGAGATGGGATCTTGCTGTGTTGCCCAGGCAGGAGCACAGTGGCTATTCACAGGTGCAATCATAGTGCACTGCAGCCTTGAACTCCTGGACTCAAGGATCCTCCTGCCTCAGCCTCCTTAGTATCTGGGACTATAGGTGTGCACTACTGCATCCCTGATTTTTATACGTTTTATGTTTTTCTGTTGTCAAGTTCCATTTGTAACCGAATGTAAGGCTGCTCGCTGCCTGAGAAGCCAAATACTCATTAGGTGAGGTGTGGTGAAGTGCCAGCAGTTGAGGAAATGGCCAGGCTCATGCCTCCAAAAAACCATTTCAACTTTTTGGGATACAGGGATTTAAGAAGGAAAACGTGGTATGGGAAACATATGGGAATGTTGGGTGCGGGGTCTGCGTGTCTCGTTCCAATGGCTGTCTTGAGTAATCGCCTCTCCAGAGTCCTGGTTGGCATCAATTTGACTTTGGCCTGATGGTGATGGAGTAATCATTTGTAACTTTCCCCAAGCAGGAGGATTCTGCAGCTGAGTCTCTATGCCTGGCTTATTTCAGAATTGGTCCCTGGAATTTCTAAGCAAGCTTATAATTAGATAAGCAAGCACAGTGCATGGGAGTGCCTAGTGGGAAAAGGAGGAAAACAAAGAGTTTTAAAGTACATTTCAAGGCTATATTTTGAGTTTAGAGGAAAAGAAGTTTTAAAATGCATCTTGAAGCTAAGATACTCGGTTACACATTGACCTATTCCCCTCCCCACCTAACGGGTAATAGTAGTGTTTTTGGTCATCCTTAGCTACTTTTTTACTTTACTGGGAATATATCTCTATTTTCCTATTAAGTATGATGCTGGCTTTGATTGTTCTGGCTAGAGTCATCCTGAATGCATCTGGTCTTGAATTTAATTTTTTTTTTTTTTTTTTGAGACGGGGTTTTTATTCTTGTGGCCCAGGCTGGAGTGCAGTGGTGCGATCTCTGATCACTGCAACCTCCGCCTCCCGGATTCAAGCAATTCTCCTGCCTCAGCCTCCTGACTAGCTGGGATTACAGGCATGCACCACCATGCCCAGCTAATTGTTTTGTATTTTTGTATACAATAAATTGTTGTTAACTGTAGTCACCCTACTGTGCTATTGGACACTAGAACTTATTTCTTCTATCTAACTCCAGGTTTTCAGCTATTAACCAATCTCTGTTCATTCTCCACCTGCCCCTGATCTTCCTAGCCTCTGGTAATCATCATTTGGCTCTCTGCTTCCATAAGATGAACTTTTTTTTAGCTCCCACATGAGTGAGAATATACAATATTTGTCTTTCTGTGCCTGGCTTATTTCACTTAACAAGTGATATTCAGTGCCATCCATGTTGCTGAGAACAATAGAAATTCATGTTTTTTTTAATGCTTAATAGCATTCCATTGTATATAAATACCACATTTTCCATATTCATTCATCCATTGATGGACACTTAGGTTGATTCCATATCTTGGCTATTGTGAATAGTGCATGGAGATGCAAGTATCCCTTTGATATACTGATTTCCTTTCCTTTGGATAAATACCCAGTGATCAGATTGCTGGATCACATGGTAGCTCTATTTTTGTTTTTTTAAGAAACCTCCCTACTGTTTCCCATAATGTCTGCACTAATATACATTATTACTAGCAGTTTATAAGAGTTCCCTTTTCCCTGCATCTTCACTGACATTTGTGTGTGGGGGGGTTTTTTTCTTGGTCTTTTTGTTAATAGCCATCCTGGCTGGGGTGAAATGATATATCATTGTGGTTTTTATTTGCATTTCTCTAACAGTTAGTGATACTGAGCATTTTTTTCATATACCTGTTGGCTATTTGTATGTCTTCTTTTGCGAAATGTCTACTCAGATCTTTTGTCCATTTTTTTCCATGGGATAATTTGTTTTATATCTTGCTGTTGAGTTCTTCATATATTCTGGATATTAGTTCTTTGTTGGATGAAGAGTTTGCAAATAATTCCTCCCATTCTACAAGTTGTCTCTTCACTCTGGTAATAGTTTCCCTTGCTGTGAAGAGCTTTTTACTTTAATATAGTCCTATTTGTCTGTTTTTGTTTTTGTTGCCTATGCTTTTGAAGTCTTAGCCGTGAAATCTTTTGCCTAGATCTATGTCCTGAACCGTTTCCTGTATGCTTTCTTCTAGCAGTATTTACAGTTCCTGGTCTTGCATTTCAGTCTTTAATTCATCTTGAGTTAATTTTTGTATATGGTAAAAGATAGGGCACAGTTTCATTCTTCTGCGTACGGACAGCCCATTTCCCCAGCACCGTTTATTGAAGAGGGTGTTCTTTTCCCAGCGCATGTTCTTCATGCCTTTGTTGAAAATCAGTTGGCTGTAAATATATAGATTTATTTCTGGGTTCTCTATTCTGTTTCATTGGCCTATGTGCCTGTTTTTATACCAATACCATGCTGGCTTTGCTTACTCTAGCTCTGCGGTATATTTTGAAGTCAGGTAGTGTGATGCCTCCAACTTTGTTCTTTCTGCTCGGGATTGCTTTGGCTATTTGGGATCTTTTTTGGTTTCAGACAAATTTTAGGATTATTTTTGCTGTTTCTGTGAAAAACGTCATTGGTATTTTTATAGGGAGTGCATTGAATCTGTAGATTGTTTTGGGTAGTATGGTCATTTTAACAATATTAATTCTTCCCATCTTTGAGAATGGGATATCTTTCTGTTTGTTTGTGTCCACTTCAATTTCTTTCTTCAGTGTTTTGTAGTTTTCTTGCAGAAATCTCTCACTTCCTTTGTTAAATTTATTCATTTTTTTGGTAGCTATTGTAAATGGGATTGCTTTCTTCACTTATTTTGCAGCTAGTTCATTATTGGTATATAGAAATGCTACTGATTTTTTATATGTTTACCTTGTATACTGCAATTTCACTGACTTTGTTGATCGGTTTTAAGAGTTTTCTGGTGGAGTCTTTAGGTTTTTCTGTATTTAAGATCATGTCATCTGCAAAGAGGGAAAGTTTGAGTACCTCTTTAATCTGAATGCCTTTTATTTGTTTCTTTTGCCTGATTGCTCTGGCTAGGACTCACAGTATTATGTTGATAAGAGTGGGATAGATGTAGTGGCTTACACATGTAATCCTGGCATTTTGGGACGCTCAAGGAGGTGGATCGCTTGAGCCCCGGAATTTGAGACAGCCTGGGCAACACAGTGAGATCTCATCTCTACAGAAAAATCATAAAATGAGGTAGGAAGATCTCTTGAGTCTGGGAGGTTGAGATTGCAATGAGTTGTGATTGCAGCACTGTACTCTCACCTGGGTGACAGAGTGAGATCCTACCTCAAAAAAAAAAAAAAAAAAAAAAGTGCTGAAAGTGGACATCCTTGTCTTATTCTAGTTCTTAGAGAAAAGGCTTCCAGCTTTTCCTCATTCAGTATATTAGCTGTGGATTTATTATATGTGGCCTTTATTATATAGAGGTAATTTATTATATGTGGCCTTTATTATATGGAGTTATGTTCCTTTCATGCCTAATATGTTGAGAGTTTTTATCATGAAAGGATGTTGGATTTTACCAAATGCTGTTTTAGCATCTATGGAAATAATCATATGGTTTTTTGTCCTTCATTCTGTTAATGTGATGTATATTGATCTGCATATGTTCAGCCATTCTTACATCCCTGGGATAAATCCCATTTGATCATAATGCATTATCTTTTTGATGTGTTGTTGGATTTGGTTTGATTTTGTTGAGGGCTTTTGCATGTATGTTCATCAGGAATATTGGCTTATAGTTTTCTTTATTGTTGTTATGTCCTCATCTATTAGATTGATGCAAAAGTAATTGTGGTTTTTGCCACTGGGGGGGAGGGGGAAAGGCAAAAACTGCAATTACTTTTGCACCAACCTAATTTTGGTATCACAGTAATCCTGGCCTCATAGAACGAGTTAGAGAGAATTCCCTGTTCTTCGGTTTTTTTTGGAATAGTTTGAGAAGAATTGACGTTAGTTCTTCTTAAGTGTTTGATAGAATTCAGCAGTAAAGCCACCCAATTCTGGGCTTCTCTTTGTTGGGAGACGTCTTTATTACTGATTCAGCCTCGGTAATTGGTACTGCTCTGTTCCGGTGTTCTAGTTCTTCCTGGTTCAATCTTGGTAGGTTGTAGGTGTTCAGGAATTTACCCGTTTCCTCCAGGTTTTCCAATTTGAGAGCTTTACTTATTTCTTCTCTTGCTGTGTCACAAACTGACAGAGGTAAAATAAGCTTTACTCAGAAGAATGTGTGCTGATTCTTCCTTGTATGGACAGTAAACTTTGTTTTATATCTTTGCTGCTGTGTTATTTGTTTACTCATATATTTGTTATATCATCATTGTAATGGAAACCTTTACTGTTATAAAGTGCCTTTCTTAGACATAAATATGGAAATAACAGACACCGGGGATGCCAAAAGGGGAGAGGGTGGGAGGGAGGCGAGCATTTGAATTTACTTATCAGATACAGTGTTCACCAGTTGAGAAATGGACATACTAGAAGCCCCGTCCCCACCATTACACAATATACCCATATAAACAATATGCAAATGTATGCCCAAATCTAAAATAAAATTAAATATAAAAATAAGGTACCTATCTTTGTCTAGTTTAATAATTTTCGCCTTGAAATCAATATTACCAGAAGGTAAGAGCATGACCTCTACTCTCTTTCTTTTTAAAAATTTAGTTGGTATACCTTTGCTCATTCTTTTGTCTTTCAAACTTTCTGAGTTACCTTGTTTTAGCTATGACTCATATTCTGGGAATAATCTGTACTTTTGGCATTTTGCCACCTTAGGACTGGAGATGTCCTGAGTAGTACCTACTGGCCCAGGGAATTTGGAATTTGCCTGTTTCATGGAGGTCTTTTTTTTTTGAGAATTTGTGTTTTTGAAAATGTCTCTATTTCACTTTCATTCTCTCCCACCTTTTCTGGCCCTTTATTTTCCAACTTTTAATTGTAAAAATTTTGAAACAAAGAGATGCTGAAACACAGGACAATAGGCTGGCGCGGTGGCTCCTGCCTGTAATCTCAGCCCTTTGGAAGGCTGAGACACGCGGATCTCCTGAAGCCAGGGGTTTGAAACCAGCATGGTTAACAGGGTGAAACCCTGTCTCTACTAATAATACAAAAATTAGCTGGGTGTGGTGGTGCACACCTGTAATTTCAGCTACTTAGGAGGCTGAGGAGCGAGAATCGCTTGAACCCAGAAGGCAGAGGTTGCAGTGAGCCAAAATCGTGTCACTGCACTCCAGCCTGAGTGATAGAGTGAGACTCTGTGTCAAAACAAAACAAAAAAACAAAACAAAACAAAACAAAACAAGGACAACGAACATCCGTAAAGCTTCCACCAGATTCCACATCGTTAACATTTTGTCATATTTGCTTTATTTCTTTTTATATATCTATTTAGGCATATCTATCTGTTTCTATATCTGTATTGCTGTATCATTCAAAAGTAAGTTGTAGACATCAGGATACTCTACCTTAACACTGCAGCATGCATCTCCTAAGAGTAAGAATTGTCTCCTGACAGGTGCAGTAGCTCATACCTGTAATCCCAGCATGTTGGGAGGCCAAGAAAGGTGGATGGCTTGAGCTCAGGAGTTTAAAACCAGCCTGGGTAACATGGTGAAACCCTGTCACTACAAAAAATACAAAAATTAGCTGGCTGTGAGTGTGTCTGTAGAGTCAGCTACCCAGGAGGTTGAGGTGAGAGGATCACTTGAACCCAGGAGTTTGAGGCAAGATCTTACCAGATTGGGTGACAGAGTGAGACCCGCTTTCTCAAAACAGAAGAGAAAGAATTGTCTCCTACATAACCATATTACCATCATCACATATGAAAATTAATCATGGTGGAGGTCTTTTTCTTTTTTTTTTTTCTTTCTCTCTTTTTTTTTTTTTTGAGATGGAGTTTCACTCTTGTTACCCAGGCTGGAGTGCAATGGCACGATCTTGGCCCACCGCAACCTGTGCCTCCTGGGTTCAAGCAATTCTCCTGCCTCAGCCTCCCGAGTAGCTGGGACTACAGGCTCGCACCACCACACCCAGCTAATTTTTGTATTTTTAGTAAAGACGGGGTTTCACCCTGTTGACCAGGATGATCTCGATCTCTTGACCTTGTGATCCACCAGCCTTGGCCACCCAAAGTGCTGGGATTACAGGCTTGAGCCACCACGCCTGGCTTTTATTTCTTTATATTTGAGACAGGGTCTTGCTCTGTCACCCAATGCAGTGGCACGATCACAGCTCACTGCAGCCTCGACCTCCCTTGCTCAAGTGATCCTCCCACTTCAGTCTGCCGTGTAGCTGAAACTACAGGTGTGCAACAGCACAGCTGGCTAGTTTTTGTATTTTTTTGTACAGATGGGGTGTCCCTAGGTTGCCCGAGCTGGTCTCTAACTTCTAGGCTCAAACGATCATCCTGTCTTGGCCACCCAAAGTGTTGGGATTACAGGCATGAGCCACCATGCCTGGCTGGAAGTCTTTTTAAATTGTGCATTCCAATGCTAAAAGTTCTCCTGGCAGTCTGGAATTATAGGGATGCAAGTGGCTTGCTGGAGACAGTAATCTTATCCTGATCATGCCCTGTCTCAGGAAGATGAGAACGAGGGAAGATATCATAATGGGCTATGAGAATTTGAAGAGCTGTCATGTAGAAGAGTGAGCAGACTTGCCGTTGGAGCTACAGAGGAGAGCATTTGGAATGAAGAGTGGAAGTTTCAAGGAGGCAAATTGAACATGGAATGGGGCTGTCAGCCTCGTTCAATGTTGAGTACTCTATCACTAGAAATATCCAAGGAAAATCATATGGCTCTATATCTGGGATGCAGTGAAGGGGAATTGTGTTGGATAGGAACTGGTCTATAGACTTTTAATTTCTTCCAAGAATTATTAGGGGGTAGGGACAGGTTCCAGAGAGACCCAAAATGATATACAGGTTATAACCTAATTGTAACGGCTCCAGTTCATTTTACCTACCTCAAACAAAGCTGATTATCCTTAGATGTGTTTTAAAATTGTATTTTTTACTCTGCTATTTGTTGGTTAGCCATCTCTTGGCTCTGGTTTTTAGAAAATCTAGCAAATACTCTTTCTTGTATTTTCTGTTGATTTGCAGAAAGGACCAAATAATTCTGCCTTCTTTGGGGAGGAGGCTGGCCCTTTCAATTTGGTAAAATGTTAGAGATAGAAAAAATATAAATGAAATAAATTCACATTCTAACTCCATTTCTTTTTGCCCCAGTCCTAATGTATGAATGGATATCTTTTCTTTTTTATTAACTGCAAAATAAAAGGCCTCAAGGGAAGTATCACTGGAAGTAACAGTAGCTTGGATTGAATTTATACGTATGCCAGATAATATGCTTCAGTAACAGTTATTTTCAGAACTCCATGGGAGTTTGTTCAGTAAACTAATGAATGGGTGTCACCAACAAGCTTTCCAAAGTGGAAATTACATGAAAACTCTCATCTTATGGGAAAGGATAACAAGAGAAACCCTGGGCTTTTGCTTGTGGAGGAGGGGTTAATGTCAGTTCTAAAGGAGATTCACATTTTTACTGTTTCATTGAAGGCAATTCAATTTTATGCAGGAAATGGCTGAATGGAATTATATTTCTAGGAAGTCACAGAATTAAGTGGAAAGCATTAGTAGTTCTTGACTCAGCTCTGCTATTTACTAGCCTGGGCAAGTCCCTATACCTAGCTACATTTCCACTTCCTAGACTTTAAATGTTCTGTGTACATTTACAGATCCATCGAAGATAAATGAGATAGCAGTGATTACAAATGTCAGGTATTGAATCTGCTGCCATCTTAAAGCTATTCCAGGTCTATGGGCTGAAAGTGAAGTAAGAACTTCCCTGCTTAGTATAATACTTAGTATAACAAGCTCAGGAGGTCTTATCCCCAAGTAGATAAGATGTGGAGTGAAATCACTTTAAATAGACCTGATTTCTAAGCAGGGTTAGGTTTGGTTAGATGTGGATAAGATAAATGTACTATGAATGTGTTCAGCTCTGGTATCAAGGACTTGGCAAGTGGTCTTTGGTTAACACCTGCTGCTTTCAAATTTCTGAATGGCTTCCCATCTGGATCTGGAAGTCCTACAGCTTTTCTCCTCCAAGGCCTATTCTTGACTTGCAGATGACAACAGTTTTTTACAGCCTGCTTTTCTGTTTTGTTCTGCTCCCTCTGGAGGTCCCATCCCCTACCTCTGCCTCGGTCCAAATATCTTAATAGTGATTCCAAAGAAGGCAGAAGCCAGGTTTTGCCATTTCACTCATATTCTGCCCTAGAGCCTCACTCAGTCTGAAGCAAAGTGTAACTGAGTGTGGTGTAATGAAGTTCTGTGGATGATGTTGATGATGACGAATGGTGGGGAGTGATTTTCACAGCCAGGAGCTTGGCTCTCTGCTTTTGTGGCGCCTCAGACTCTTCCCTGGGATGTGTAGTGTTCCAGGCTGGCAGCATGCTGTGAACAATGAAAATTGTATTCTGGAGTCTCTTTCAATATGCTGTGACTTGGCAAGGGCTGAAAGCAGATCATGCACCTGCATAACCTTTTCAGCTTGACAAAGAATCTCACTCCCCCTCTTGTCCCTCCCTTCCACAGGAAATGCTCCCAGACAGCAGCATGAACAAGCCCTAATTAAGTCTTTCCTTGGATCCTGACGTCTTTTCCTCCAACCACATCTTGGGTTTAGATATGTATGTAAGAGGAAAGTGGAGAAATAAAATCAGATATAAGATGCAGATGGAAATCGGGAGCTATCTCATGGCAAGTAAAGCCTAAGACCTTGGCCCTGGTGGCCCTGTGGACAGTTCACACAGAATAAGAGACATGGTAAACTGATGGAGGAGTTAAAATGCTTTTGATGAAAAAATCGGTTGCAAATTAAGAACATTTTCTCAGACTTTTTGAGTTTCTTGTATTTGTGTCTGTCTCTGAATAGAAGAATTTCGGTGTCTTTCAGGATATTTAAGGATCATATACATAAGGTGCCTCATGCTTCCTTGAGAAGTCTATGAACACATCCTCATAATTATATGCAAAATTTTGGGCTTTGTGTAGCTATCTGAAAAGAGGATCCATAGATTTTGTAATGTTTCCAGGGAGTTCAAGACCCATTTCTTTCCCCAAAGTTTAAGAACCACTGACATTATGGAAGAGAAAGAGGCTGGGTGTGGTGGCTCACGCCTGTAATCCCAACACTTTGGGAGGCCGAGGTGGGTGGGTCACCTGAGGTCAGGAGTTCGAGACCAGCCTCGCCAGCATGGTGAAACCCCATCTCTACTAAAAATACAAAAATTAGCTAGGTGTGGTAGCGCATACTTGGGAGGCTGGGGCAGGAGAATTGCTTGAACCCAGCAGGCGGAGGTTGCAATGAACTGAGATTGTGCCACTGCACTCCAGGCTGGGAAACAGAGCAAGACTCGATCTCCAAAAAAAAAAAAAAAGAGAGAGAGAGAGAGAATGGATCTAAAACAAAATCTGGAAGGATGGCCACGTCAAGAAGCCACAAATAGAGAATGGAGTCTATAAATGTTGGAGAATGATGAAATTCCCAAGCATCCCCATGGGAGATAGTAGGGTGGTCAAGCTCATGCACTCTGTGGATCATTTCCTCTGAGCTCACGGTTTAGAGTCTCCATCTATTAATTGTGTTGGCTGTGTGACCTGGGGAAGTTCTAAGCCTCAGTTTTCTAATCTATACAGTGGGATGATAGTGCCTACCTCAGAGTTGTTGCAAGGACGAAGTGAGGCCATCCATGTAGCATGCCTCCCTGCCTGCCTGTTGGTATGGGGTGTGTGTGTGTGTGTGTGTGTGTGGTCACTGCCTCTACATATATATTTTCCATTTTCTTGTCCACTTTATGTCTCTTTCTAGGATGAATGAAGGCTCCAGAAGGCTCTGAGTTCTGTTCTGCTGGTTTTTTTTCTTTTTAATTTTTCTGCTTTCTTTAGAAAAATAATCAGTGTGAGGTGGTGTCCTTGGCTGAATACCTCTAGCTCCTCCAGAACCTGTCTGCTGGCCAGGCTGAGAATCACATATTTGCGCTTTTCTTACGAGGGTAGGGAGCAGTAGAGGTTAGGAGCCCTGTGCCTAGAGCCAAGCAAAGCAGCTTTTTTTGGGAAGAAGACACCAAATCATCCCTGGGAGGGTAGAGCCTGTCTTCTGCAGTGCCCCAGATAACAGCAGCCTCAGCTGATGCCTCTGTGGCCTACTTCCTTTTGTAATTTGCACAATAGGCCAGAAGATGGGGCTCTTGACCCTGGAGTCAAGGGCCAGCGGCTCTGACTTTTTCCACATTTCAACTGGAGAGAAGTCAGATCCACCAGAGCTCCCAGGAATCACCACTACTCAATTCCTTTCCCTATCCTACCTACTCCACTTCTGCCATGACTGGGACCTGCCTTCCAGGACAGTGGGGGATGTGGGCACATCTTTCCTTTGGCCACCATCCTTGGCTCCCCCTGAATGACCACATTGCCAGAGTCAGTCTTTCTGACCCCCTGCCTCAGGTTTCCCCCTCTAATCCATTGTCCCCTAATGGCAGATTTGGAAATGGTACCTTTTTTCCTTTTTTTTTTTTTTTTGAGAGTGAGTCTCACTCTTGTCACTCAGACTGGAGTGCAATGGCGTGATCTCGGCTCACTGCAGCCTCCGCCTCCGAGGTTCAAGCGATTCTCCTGCCTCAGTCTTCCAAATAGCTGGCAATACAAGCATGTGTCACATACCCAGCTAATTTTTTTGTATTTTGAGTAGACATGGGGTTTCACCATGTTGGCCAGGCTGGTCTCGAACTCCTGACCTGATCACTCAGGTGATCAGCCCGCCTCGGCCTCCCGAAGTGTTGGGATTACAGGCGTGAGCCACCCTGCCTGGCAGATGGTACCATTTTTATAGGCCAATACAACATAGTGGTCAAGAACTCTAGAATCAGAGAGCTTGCCCTGACTCATCTCAGGTAAATCTTTCCCCACTTCCTCAGAGAAGCTCTCCCTATCCCATGCCAGTTACTCTTTATCACACAACGCTTTATTTACTTAATAGTAGTGATTATAACTAGTGATTATTTTGTTTGATGACCTGTTTACTTTCTCCCACTCGATTGTAAGGCTCATGAGGCCAAGGACACTGTTTGTCTTAATTGCTGTTTTCCCAACACCTAACACAGGGCATGATACATAGGTTCTCAGCAAGCGTTTTGAATTAATAAATGAGTGACAGAATCCCAGCTTCATGACTGCCTGACCTTGAGAAAGTTGCTTAACTTCAATGAGTCTCAGTTTTCTTAACTGTGAAATAGAAAAAGAGTAGAGACATTATGACCATTAAATGATACAATGCCTTTATCTCACTAAACCCATGTTCTGGTGTGTGGAAATTTTCCCTAAAGCCTTCAGTGTCCTACTTTTTATCATATAAGAAAAATAAAGTCTGAATGAGTTAGCCAGATTCCACAATTTGATCATAGCCTTTCCTCTTTTTTTTTTTTTTTTGGGAGACAGGTCCCCCTCTGTCACCCAGGCTGGAGTGGAGTGGTGCTGAAGCCTCTCCTGGGCTCAGGTGATCTGCCCACCTCAGCTTCCTGAGGGACTGGGACTACAGGTGCATGCCACCATGCTTGGCTAATTTTTTTTGTATTTTAAAAATAGTGATGGAGTTTTTACATGTTGCCCAGCTTGGTCTCGAACTGCTAGGTTCAAGGGATCCACTTGTCTTGGCCTCCCAAAATGCTGGGATTACAGGCATGAGCCACCGTGCCCAGCCCACAGCCTTTCTCTATCACAACTTTTACTTCCCACTGCTCTTCTCATTAACTTTCTGCTTTGGCCCAAATTGTGGCTACCCTGAATGGGCCATTGTGCATTATTATTCTTAAGTCTTTGCCTAAGATTTGAGATGCTTGCTTTTCTTACCTTGGGTCAACTAAATCTTACCCATGTTTTCAGACTTAGCTTAAATCCATGTCCTCTGTGAAATCTTCATGAAGATGATTTTCTCTTCTGAATTTTTGTAATCTTTGTGGTTTATATATATTACTCATTAACATATATCCTGTTTCCCTGATTAGCCTGTTAAGCTCCCTTGGAGATCTATAGTTTAGATTTCTCTGCCTCTACAGTGTTACTTGGGCCTGTTCATTAGTAGGTGTTCAATACATTTTTTATTAGATTGAATTAAAAGCATACTTATTTACTAAGTACTTTCTATGTGCCTGGCAGTCTTTGAGGTTCTGTTGAGTATACAGAAGGGCATACAGAATAATCATTGCTTTCAAAGAACTTGTAATATTCTAGTAAACTAAAGTCAACATATAAAGTATTTAAATAACCACAGCATGGCAACTGCTGTAAGAAAGGTATGAAGTGCTTTGAGAATTCTGGGGAGGGTGAGATAACATCTGTTAGGGGTGTCAGGGACAGCAGAATAAAGAAACGCTTCTTGGAAGAGGTGGCCTTTGAGATTAACTTTGAAGGATGGTTAACATTTTGATGGGCAAAAATGGGATGAAGGTAGAATGTGAATTCCAGATTCAAGATGACAGGATTCGTAAAGAGATGGATGGAGTATGTGGCAATGAACACTAAAACTCAGAGACTAGACATGAGGCTTATATAAGACATCAGAAATACAATTCTGCTTCAGGGATACTGAAGCCCAACCTTGTTTCCAATTTCAGGATCAGTGCAAGGGATGGTAAACAGGGGTGGAAACTTTTAACATGTATCGGACTATGTTCCCCAACTGTAGCTTCTTTGGAGGCTGATAATTATTTGCAACAATTCCTCCCCCACCCTCCACCCCCCCAAAATTTGGACCTACCTGAAGCCTGGTATGATAGTGCATATAAAACAAAAGGCCTATTTATTTTTCTTGGGGAGAGAGGGTTGCTTCAATTTTAGCCAGACTCTATTATAAATCCAAATCAAATTGAATGCATTATTCATGATAGTCTAACCTTTTGTTAGGTCAGTAGTTCTGTTGTTAAATAATAATTTGCCTTAGATAATTTCCTGGAAAAGTTGGAAGTCTTTTTGCGGAATCGCTTCAACAATTATCCTTGGCTCAACCCTGTCTGTGCTTTTTGCTTCTGACTTGGGACTCAGGAAGAAGACCTAAGTCATAGTAAGTCTGTGAGGGGGCCTGACACTGCCTGCCTTCTTCACTTTAGTGCTCTTTAATCTGGCCATTGGCTCAAGGAAAAACAATTTTAGAAGGCCCTCTCCCCTCATCCGCAATTACTTCCTCCTGCAATCGCGAAGGATGTTTCCCTGGAATTTAAACATCATCTCCCAAGGAATGAAATCAGAATAGGCAAAACCGACACTTTCTCAGTTTTCAAGGGTCAGGTGCAGCTGCAAATAGAAGCAGAGATTTTCTAGCACGCAGTTGGAAGGACCTTCACGCCCGGAGGCCCCCGAAGGGAGGGAGGCGGTTTCCTCGGCAACCGGGCCCAGGAGCGGTTGGCTCCCCGGCTCCTCCCCCTCCCCGCGGTAGCCCAGGGTACCGCCGGACAGCGTCCTCCCGTGCTCCGCGCGCTGATTGGCTGCGCAGGCCGCTCGCTGATTGGCTGCGGCAGATGCCTCGCGGGCCGGTGGCTATGGAGGCGGCGGCGGTTGATGGTTGACCGTTGGCTCCGGGGTAGGGGTCGCCGTTCGAGTGATCTGCTCAGACCAGGCCAGGGGGCGAGGGCTGCTGACGCTGGGCCTCGAGCCCGAGGGGGAGACCTAGTTCGGCTCCACCATGCCGGCCGCCGGGAGTGACGAGCCGGACGGCGTCCTCAGCTATCAGGTAGGGCCCCGCCTCCCGCGCCTCCCGCCCCTCCCCGGGGCTCAGCCTTCTCATCCTCTGCCCACCCTCCTCCCTTCTGCCCCCGAGCCCAGCTTCCCAGGCCGTTCCTTGAGGGGCGAGGGGAGGCCAGCCCGGGACACCAGGGGGCGCTCCGGGCGGTTGGGGACCAGGTCGGGGCTGCGAGAGGGTGACCTTGGGCCGAACCTGGGAGCTGGCCCATCTCTGCCGCATCCCTACACCGCCTGCCCAGGAGCCCTGACAGCCGGCGGGCGGCGACCTCTTGTTCTCCTCGCGTCTTTCTGTGGAAGGGGCCGGCGTCTGGTCTCGCGTTGTCCTGCCCGAACGTGGGCAGAAAGGATAGCCAGGGACTTTGCTCTAGTGGGGCACGTCGTCTCTTTGTGTTTTTATTTCTGGGGGTTTCTGGTTCCTCAGTGGTTCAAAGGAAGAGCCAGAGAAGACTGTGGAGGCTGGGACCAATCCCTGATAGGGTGACCCGGTTTGTGACTCCCACTTCCCCATTGCACAGACACCTGAAAACTTCTAGGTAGGGACTACTATAAACTGGGCTGATATGTGGAGAGATCAGGAACAGGTTATGAGAAAAGCAGGATGAAGAAACTGATATTAGAACTGTTGGGGCAGCTAATGAAAGGAAAAGCATTGGACTAAGTGTTAGAGTCTGTAGGTTGAAATCCTCACACAGACTTGGTGACCTTGAGTAAGTCACTTGCTTCTTTGAATGTCAGTTTCCCCAGCTATTAAAATGGGAACAGTAATGTCTGCTTTGCTTGCTTCACAGGGTTGTTCTGAGGATCAAACGAAGTGCTGCTTGTGAAAGGGCTTTGTGAAGTAACGTTTATTGTGTGACAGTGAGTGAGTGGCAGCCCATTGAATTTTCACTCCCCCTTTACTGTGCAGTCAGATGGTGTGGTTCCTGCCCTGGGAAGAGGGCTGGGAGGGGAGGCAAGTCTGAAGTGGAGGCCTCTAAAGAGGGTGATGGGCCATCTCAGGAGGGATTACACGTCTTGGAAACAATTGCCATGTTGACCTGGGATGGGTTCCCAGAGAAGGCGAGGGAAATATCCTGAGTTTGCAGCAAAATGAGTATCAGACACTGACTCTCTCCTCCTCTTCCTGGTTAATAGTTTGCTGCTGTTAACAGAAGGTATATCCTTCTTTGCTTGCTCTGTCAAAAAAGAACAATATCTAAAATTTTAGAAAATCCCTATCTAACTCTCTTAAAGCCTATTAGATGTATTGAATCTCTGTTTGTGATACAATGGTAAGAAAAAATGGGCAATGTTCTTGCCCTCCTGGAACGGATCATCTAATGGGGGAAGGGAGAAGTACTATTTTTAATCAAATATCACACAAGTAAATATTATAAACTGTGATAAGCGCTTTGAAAGAAAGATAGGTAGTGCTATGAGCGTGTGTAACAGTGGTTCCAGCCATGGTCTCAGAGAAGATTTTGCTAAGGAAGAAAATCTGGGCAAAGAGCTAAAGGTTGAATAAATGTTAACTGAGGGAAGAGGAAGATCAATGGGCCTGAGAGGCAAAGAGAACAGCTACACAAAAGACCTGTGGCAGAGGGGAACACACCTGGTTAGAGACCTGAAAGAAGGCCAGTGTGGTGGAGCACAAGGAGCAATGAGGAGAATGGTATGTGAGATGTGTTCTGGGGTCATAACACACAAGGCCATTTGGAGCCTATGCCAAGGAAGTTGACATTTATCTGAGGAACAAGGGGAAGCCACTGGAGGGGTTTAAGGGAAGAGAGGGGCCTCTCCTAACCAGGAGAAAGAGAGAGGGCATGAGAGAGCAAATGAGATCATGAACAGATTTTCCTATTGAAAGATTTCTCTGACTGTGGTGGGGAGAATAGGTTGGAACAGATGTGAGGACACAGTGTCCTTAACATGCAGAATGTATACAGGTTGTATTACTGAGGGCATGATGACCCTTAGGTTTCTGTTAGTGTTGTGTGAAATTAATAATTCTTTTTTTTTTTTCTTTTTTTTGAGACAGAGTCTCACTCCGTCACCAGGCACCAGGCTGGAGTGCAGTGGCGTGACCTCGGCTCACTGCAACCTCCGCCTCCCGGGTTCAAGCAATTCTCCTGCCTCAGCCTCCCAAGTAGCTGGGACTACAGGCGTGTGCCACCACCCCCAGCTAATTTTTTTTTTGTATTTTTAGTAGAGACGGGGTTTCACCATGTTGGCCAGGATGGTCTTGATCTCTTGACCTCGTGATCCACCCGCCTCGGCCTCCCAAAGTGCTGGAATTACAGGCGTGAGCCACCACGCCGGGCCGAAATTAATAATTCTTGAGTACTTCTGGAGTAGGATAGAAAATATCTCCTTTGTATCTAGTCTGTGAAACTTACATGGGTGGTAGGGTGAGAAGAAGAAAAGGAATACATTGGGAACAGTAGGACCTCATGAAGGCTGGAGTCAGGTAATGGGCAAATGGGAACTTGGGAGATAGGGAGGAAAAGAGAATGAGGGTAGAAGGAGGAAGAGAAATGGGGATGACTCAGGGGAGTGACAGTCAACTGATTGGCAATGACCAGCTAAGCCTTCTGTGTGCCAATTAGGCTGTGTGGAGATGGGCCTTGTAAAGTGAGTAGATTGTGTAACTTGATGTAAACAGAGAGGTTCCAGACATCACATCTAAATATCATAAGCTGCGCTATGTTATAAGATGTTAGCTACTGCCCTAGCCTTCTAACAGTTCCCTCTGCTTTCTTTCTTGCCTTTCTGTAAGTCTGCTCTCCACACGGCAGCCGAGGGAGCTTTTAAAAACACAAATCAGATCATGTCATGTCTTATCTTGAAATCCTTCAGTGGCTTCCTGGTGCATTTTAGAATAAAATCCAAACTCTTTTATCATGGCCTACCAAGCCTGAATCCAATCAGGGCCACCGTCCCAGGACTGCCTCTCTTCCACTCTCTTTCTTACGCCTCCTCTGGCTTTCTGTTTCTTCAATATAGCAAGCCCTGTATACCTCAGGAGCTTTGTTCTTGTCATCCCCTCTGCCTAGAATGCTGTTTTACCAAGGACTTCTCATGCTTCAACTGGAATGTCAATTCCTCAGAGTGGCTTTCTCTGACCTTCAACCCAGTCACTCTCTTTAAGATGATCCTGTTTTCTTATAACATATGACTTATCTGAAATGTTCTTTTGGTTTCTTGTCTATTATCATCTCAGTTAGAAGCTTCTAGAGAGCAGGAGACAGGCAGAAAAATCTTATCATCTAGCATAGTGCCTGGTATAAAATTGGTGCTCAATTGCATGAGTGAATGAACAGCACTCCCGTATCCAAAGCCAGGTGCCTCCCCTTGAGGAGCTCATGATCTAGTCAGGATTGGCACAGGGCGACAGACGCCATCCCTTCATTACACAACATCTCTTCCCTCTATGCTGCTGTGCCTTTGCTCAGGTGTTCAATCCGGAAAATCTTTCCCCTCCTGTCCGCCTAGAAAATTCCATTTTAACCTTCAAGGTCTGGCCCCATATCATTCTATTATATTCGCCACTCGTTCTCCTCTGCCCACAACACCTACCAAGTGCTATCTTCCCCCAACTCTTACTTATGGAATATACATATTCATCTCTGCTTTTCACCTGATAGCTTCATTTGTTGTTACTGTTAACTTTATTGCGTGCTTGCCATGTGCCAAGCACCATGTTAAGTGTTTTCCATGCATTGTCTCACTTAATGCTCTCTATAACCTTGAGAATTATGCAACTTTGTTATTGTTTTCCAAATGAGAAAAGAAAGATAATAGAAAGGTTAAGTAATTCTATTTTTTGTTTTTATTTTGTATTATTTTTATTTTTTTAGAAAAAGAGAGAAAAGAAGAAAAAAAGAGCGAAAGAAAGAAAAGAAAGAATGAAAGAGAGAAAGAAAGAGGAAGAGAAAGAGGGAGAGAGAACGGGATTCTTGTTCTATTGCCCAGGCTAGAATGCAGTCTAAAAATGGGTATTAAAAACCTCTTTTATGCCAATAATTGTGCTTAACAATGGAGACAGGAAGGAATAAGGGATGAAAATAACAAGCAGCCAACTAATATTTTATTTAAACCTGTGAAACACTATGCAATTGCTGAGGAGTGATTTACTTCAAATTATGCAGTCACTTTTAAAATAGGTGTAATGTGATACTAAAAAAATGTATGTTTTGTGGATTTGGGGTGGAGAGTTCTTTAAATATTTGTTAAGTTTACTTGTTCCAGGTCTGAGTTCAAGTCCTGGATATCCTTGTTAATTTTCTATCTCATTGATCTGTCTAAGATTAAAGACAGTGTAATGTTGAAGTCTCCCACTATTATTGTGTGGGAGTCTAAGTCTCTTTGTAAGTCATTAAGAACTTGCCCTATGTATCTGGGTGCTCCTGTAATGGGTGCGTATATATTTAGGATCGTTAGCTCTTCTTGTTGCATTGATCCTTTCACCACCATGTAATGTCCCTCTTTGTTTCTTGTGTTCTTTGTTGTTTTAAAGTCTGT
>PVKP010029570.1:0-28865 GCA_004027715.1 Plecturocebus donacophilus
CACCTGAAGAGGAAGGTTGGACCCCACGACCGGATTCAGATTCAGTAGTCTGGGCGTCTCTGGAGCGACCCAGTCAGAAGACGCACCTACCACACGCCCAGCAGGGGGGTGGGCGGGGCTGCAATGCGCCAAGCGCCTAGTCTCAGGGGGCGGGGCATGGGCGGAGCCTTTCCTCTAAATTGGCGCGCCCGGGCGGCACTGGGATTCGGATTGGAGGCTTTTGAACCCGGAAACAGTTGGCGGCGTCCGGAAGCAGTCGCGGATCCGGGAATTCTGCTGGCGCTGCAGCTGCAGAATGGTACGCAGTGGCGGGAAGCGCAGGCCCGGCGTGGAGGGGCCGCAGGTACTGGCAGAAAGGCTGTGCGGGCTACGTGGGGCGCTTTGGGTGACAGGGCACCAGGAAGCAGCGCGTTTCATTCACGCAGTGACTGTTAAGCTTGCTGTGTGTCCGGGGGCTGCGGTTTGCTGCGGGGACCCTGCCAAGAGTCGCTGTTTTCGCGCTCTGTAGGGATTGGACCAGGAAAGTAGCACCTCTGCGTCTTCCGCCCTATTCCTCTTGGCGCGTTTCCTGGGGAAACGGATTAAGCCAACCAACGGTTCGTTCACTCGCCCTGCCAGACTGATTGGGAACCGATTGCATATCAGACCTTGTGTGGGGCGCTGAGGATTCGGGGTCAACCCGCCTGCCCCTCCTCCTTGTACAGCCCCCGGCCTAGCGGGGAGGGGCACAAGCGAATATGCATTCTACTGTGACCTTTTTATTTGGGATTATAACGTTGGTGTGTAGAAAGTGCTGTGGAAACACTGAGGGAGGATTTAACAAGTCCTAGGGGGTGTTAAAGAAGACTTATAAGACAACTCTTTGAAAATGAGTTTTGAAAGCAGAGAAGTAAGATTCTGAGACGTAGAAGTGTAGGAGATGTTTGGGCAATGCGGAGCGTTCGGCTTTGCTGGACTCAAAGAAACGGGAAAGTAAGAGGGACCTGATCATACAAGCGCTACTGAGAGGGGAGGGGAAGAAAGTATGTGCATTCTCATACTTTACCACTATTTCCGAAGTTCTGTAACCACTACAGTAGCAATAAGGGGAATCAGACAGGAAAGAAGTGCGATTGTGGTAACTAAAGTTTTTAGAAAAATTACTCTGGCAGTGTTGTAAATCGGACAGGTGAGACATTCCTAGAGGGCTTAACTGTTAAAGGGCCATGGGTATAGACATTCTTACTGGGTAATGGATTCTAGGAGTACCAGGGTAAAGGAAAAGTGCAGCCTCTGAAGGGGACAGCTGTCCTAAATTCTAGTTGTTAGGGATATGGAGATGCTGAACTAGTGTGTGAGTTAAAGCACAGCTGAAAACATTCTCTTTGAAGATGCAGTGAAGAACTGCTTTGGTGCAGTCATGCCATTAAGGAGAAATACAATACCAGAAATGATGAGTCTATAGAGACTATAGCCATAATGGCCAGCATATGCGTATTATGTGCTAGGACTGTTCTGTGTATTTTTACATATAATAACTTATTCCTTGTAACAACCCTATGTAGAGGTACTGTATGCCCTTTTTGCAGATAAGAAAACAAGGCAGAGAGGTTAGGTAGCTTGCCTAAGGTTGGAAATCAGTAGAGTCAGAGTCAACCCAAGCAACCTAAACATTATGCAAAATTGCCTTTCATAAAGGCAGATTAAGCCTTTTCTAACATCTTAAGTTGGAGCCAGTCTTTGAAATTCTGACCAAAGACAATTACAAAAGCAGAAGATAGGATAGCTCAGTACTTAATATGTTCCTACTGTTCTATATTTGCAGTTGGAGAAGCAACATAATGAAGTGATGAAGAATCTGCTGTGGAGCCAGATTTAAACCTGAGTTTAAATCCCTTCTCTTCCACTTCCTAGTGAGGGACATAGGGAAGTTAACCTCAGTTTCCTCAGCTGCAAGATGAGGTTGATAGTATTTAGTGCATGAGATAGTTGAGGATTAAATGAGTTAATCCGCAGAAGGTGCTTAGAACAGTGAAACAGCACAAAATAAGTTCTCAGTAATTATTTCTTACTACTTGTTTTTAGTATTATATTATCTTTGCTATTACTGTTTGCTATTATTGATACTCACTTTTGATACTCATTTTTCAACAGCCTTTTTGTTCAACCCAATTCTTTTTTAAATCAGATGCATTATAATCCTTAGCATAATAAACTGTTAGCATTGTTCAATTCATGATAATAAGGTTTTTGACCTTATTTGTGTTAAGTAATAGACACCTGTGAACCCATTGCCCAACCCCAAAACTGAAGCAGACAATGGCTGTACAGCCACACGTGTTCCTCCCCTATCCTTTCAGCCTTCTTCCTGTCACTCATGTTCAGTGTAACTATCCTGAATTTTGTTTTCTCTTGCCTTTTAAGAATAGGCTTACCTCCTATGAGTGTATATCTAAACAATGTTTATTTTTAGTTTTTGAACTTCATAAAAAGGCTGTCATGCTGGATATAATCAGGAACTTTTTTCCTCATTAAAAATATTTAATATAGATTGGTCCATATTGTGTAGCCATACAGCAAATGAAAGAATGGTTCCAGGACTCCCACACTTCCCAAAATCTAAGCATACCCAAGTTCCAAAGTTGGTCCCGTGGAACCCGAGTATACAGAAAGTTGGTCCTCTCTATAAGTGGATTTCACATCCCAAGAATACTGTATTTTTTAAATCTGCATTTGGTTGGGGAAAGAAATTTGTGTATAAGTGGGTCCACAAAATTCAAACCCTTGTTGCTGAAGGGTCAACTGTAATATTAGGTGTAATAGTCTTGTTTGGAAGCCTTATAACTATTCTACCAGTAGGTATTTCATTTGTTCTGTTTTGTTTGCACTTGGAATCATCGCCCTCCTGACCATTCTTCTGTTACCTGATTCATCAATACGTTTTGTAGATGTTGAATGATATCTAACATAACATTAATAAACTTCAGCCTACTGGGAAAACTGAAGAATATAAATATGAGAAACATCTAGCTGAGAATTTCTCAACTTTAGCACTGTTGACATTTGGGCCAATAGTCTTTGTTGAGGGTGCCTATCCTGGGCATTGTAAGATATTGAGCATCCCCTTCTTCCAATTCATTACAACTACATAGGTCTCCAAATATCCCCTGTGGGAGCAAAATCACCACCAGTTGAGAACCACTGCTCTAAACAGAAAGAATAAAAAGGAAAGAACTTAATCTAAAAAGAAAGAATCTGGGTTCCTAGAAAGAAAAACAGATTGCTTCTTAGAAAACTAAACATGTGTAATCTCCAGTTATATACATTATCTTTACAGAAATTTATCAAATATCTAATAAGCGTTAGAAAACCTAGCATACTGAACCTATATTCCAGTGGTGCTAGAGTTGAGTATTGTAACCTAATTCTGGCATTAAAAGGTTTTTTCTGAAATAATTGGATTTTTGGCCTAGAGTTAAGTGCTATTCTGCTAACTTTGTTAGGAACCGTTGATGTTTAACATTGTTAAACAAACGATGTTTAACATCATTTAACATTGTTAAAGAGAATGTTTAACCTTCCCTCTTTATTTGGAAAATCAAAAGGGAGGTGTCTGTTTTATGGCTGGATAATGATTGTAGTGAATAGCTCAGACACAGCTCTGGATGTTGCTGAAGAAACAGCTTTTTAAATGATGAATTGCTTATATCCAGTTACTTCTATTTTCTGGTGTGATCAATGAATCTGCTTAAAAGACTCGCATGTTTAACCAAAAGAGGGCAAAAACCTGCCCTTTCTTTATTCCTCTCTTTCTGCTAGTATATTTTTTACCTTTTTGTTTTTTGTGGTTTCCATTATCTTAGAAAAATATATTTAAAGACTTGCTGTGTGGATTCCTCTTAACCATGTAAATTATTCTTTTTTATGTGCCCAAAGGAATTCCCAGATTTTACTCAAATACTATTTGGAGAGTTTTAAGGAAAACACACATACTATCTCATAGAGTTAGATGAACAAGAGTGAGTTATATTGTTACGCAAGGAGAGTTACTGAAATTACTAAAGATAATTTAGAGAAAGTTTTGTGTGCCAATTTTCAGTGTGAAAAAACAGTGGATGTGAAGAAAAGTAAATTTTGTGAAGCTGATGTCTCCAGTGACCTTCGAAAAGAAGTAGAAAATCATTATAAGCTCTCTTTACCTGAAGATTTCTATCACTTTTGGAAGTTCTGTGAAGAACTTGATCCTGAAAAGCCAGCTGGTGAGTTGCTCCGGAATCATTCTTGTACACATGGAAAAAGTAATAGGAAACAGGCTGGGCATAGTGGTTTACACATAGTGGTTTACCCAGCTGAGGCAGGAGGATCGCCTGAGGCCAGGAGTTTGGGACCAGCATCAACATAGCAAGACCTGTTTACTACAAAAAAAATTGGGAAAAAAAAAAGCAGCTAGGCATGGTTGCCTGTTCCTGTAGTCCTAGCTACTTGGGAGACTGAGATGAGAGGATCCTTCCTTGAGCCCCGTAGTTTGAGGTTGCAGTGAGCTGTGATCACTCCAACCTCAGTGACGGAGCAAGACCCTGTCTCTAGAGAATATATTAATTGGCCAGGCATGGCGGCTCACACCTTTAATCCCAGCACTTTGGGAGGTTGGGCACTGCCACAACTCGGCAGGCAGATCATTTGAGGTCGGGAGTTTGAGACAGCTTCGGCAACACAGTGAAACCCTGTCTCTACTAAAAATAAAAAACTTAGCTGGGCGTGGTGGCACACCCGTGTAGTCCTCCAGCTACTCGGGAGGCTGAGGCATGATCATCGCTTGAACCCAGGAGGCAGAGGCTGCAGTGAGCTGAGATCACACCACTGCACTCCAGCCTGGGCAACAGTGAAACCCTGTCTCAAAAAAAAGAAAAAGAAAAAAATATATATATATAAAATAATGTTTTAAAAAACCTAACCAAGGATATAAACAATTCATAGAAAAGGAATATTTTCTAAGATGTTTCTAGTGAAAAAATATAGTAAATATAGATTAATGCTGTAGTAATGCCATTGTCACCTATTTTATTGGCAAAGGTAAATAATTTCATCATGGGGAATGTGAAAGAAAGTAAGCACTTTCGTATGTTGCAGGAGTTTGAGTTAACAGTTCTGCTTCCAAGAACTTGTCTTATGGATTAGACAAACTAAGAATTATGTTTGAGGTATTTACTTAAAAAATGGGAAATGGCTTAAATACCTACCAATAACACAACAATTCAGTAGATCTTCATTGTTTTAAAAGAATGAAGCATATTTTTAGGAAATAATAAACTATCATGCCTGAAATATGTTAAGTGAGAAAGAAGAATGTATATAGAACATGCTACCATTAATATTTTTTTAAAAGGGGGAGGGGGAGCACAAACATATCCATGTGTGCTTTTCTATGTGCTTGCTTTGTCTCTGAAAGGAGAAAGAAACTGTTAATGGGCTGTGATCATTACTTTGCACTATATACCCTTTTGTAGTGTTTAAATTTTTTAACTAGTAAGCAGTGTCATACACTATTGAAGAAAATGTATATTGATACATATTCTGAATTTTGCCAATAGATCAGAACAGAACTGTGTAGTAGTTTCTTTAAAAATAGTCATGTCTGTATACAAACATTAGCAAAGATGTTCACTGAAACATTTTTAGAACAGAAAAAAGAAATAGTAAATCTCCATCAGTAAGAGAATAGATGGTTACCTCTTTATAATGCGGTATCATGCCCTACTATAAAATCATGTAAAATAACATTGAATAGCATGGAAAAGTATTCAGAAAATTTAAGTGGGACGTCAGGATGGAGGACAAAGGTAGATTACAAAACAACGTGTCCCAGTTTGTTACATATTTGTATCTGTTCATGGGGGTGGAGAGTATGGAAATTTGTTGCTGTATACTAGATTATTAACTGTGTTATTTTTGGCTAATGGGATGGATGGCTTTAGTTTTCTTGTTGCTTTATAAATTAGTGTATGCTCTCTTAAGCTCCAGTTGAGCTGAACTATTTTTCTTGTCAAACTATCTCTGTCCTTCTATTCATGTTATTACTTCTTCCAGGAATTTTTTTTGCTTCCTTCATTCTTGCCTCCTTATAAAACTGGGTCCTGCCTGGAGTGCTCTCTTCTCTCTTAGAAGCAGCAGGGACTCATTTGAATTTATACATTATATATTTGCACAGACTTCATGTCTTTGTGGTTTATTAACACTCCCTGTCTGTGATCTGTGAATAGAGAAGGAAGATGGAATCATCTAGGGTTAGGGTTGGCCAAACAGACTGTCAAAGAATCAGGGGAATCTGGTGTGATTAGCTGAGGTAGAGGAAAGAGGGATAGAAATGTTTTTTACTCTTGTTTTGTTGTTTTGTTTTTTTGAGACAGAGTCTCACCCTGTCACCCAGGCTGGAGTGCAATGGCGTGATCTCGTTTCACTGCAACCTCTGCCTCCCTGGTTCAAGTGATTGTTGTACCTCAGCCTCCCAAGTAGCTGGGATTACAGGCGTGAGCCACCATACATGGTTAATTTTTGTATTTTTAGTAGAAACGGGGTTTTGCCATGTTGGCCATGCTGGTCTCGAACTCCTGAACTCAGGTGATTAGCCTGCCTCAGCCTCCCAAAGCACTGGGATTACAGGTGTGAGCCACCACACCTGACGTATTTCTTACTGCTCTTAATCCACACATTTTTGCTATAACCTATGTGTACTACAAGTATACCTGTGGTGTACTACAAGTATTTGAGGCTAACTGGTAATGGGCCTATAGGAATACAGACCAGTCTTGCTTTGGCTAAAATAAGAAACAATAGGAATGTTTGAAATGTTAAACTAATTCAGTGGTACATTTCAGAGGAAATCCTAAATGTACATGCCACTTTTCTGTTACTCTGACTTCTTTTCCATTGAATGTTTGTAACTGACATCTTCACACATAACTGAAGATTTACTTTAGAAACTTTTTAAAGACAATTGCTTAGCAATAGTTTACGAACTAAAAGCATTATTTCCTATCTGTCTCCAGAAAGTCTTGACTAAATGTTTTTTCTTTATAGATTCACTTTCTGCAAGTCTTGGACTTCAGTTAGTTGGTCCTTATGATATCCTTGCTGGAAAACATAAAATGAAGAAAAAATCAACTGGCCCGAATTTTAACCTTCATTGGAGGTTTTATTATGATCCTCCTGAGTTCCAGACCATTATTATTGGAGATAATAAAACTCAGTACCACATGGGGTATTTCAGGTAAAGGATCTTTTCTTCGCCTGTAAATTATAGCTGCTGTCCTGGTAATGAGGATAAATATTCACTAGCCTCACCCAAGATGAAAGGCATATTTGCCCCTGTTGGTGGATATATGAGCCATCTGTTCTTGCTCTTAACCATTTTAACCTTCCCTAGGATGGGTAAACTCTTTGGGTTTAATCTTGTTAGTTTTTCCTTTCCTTGTAAACTTTTTTCCCCTTTTGGGTTCAGAAGAGCTCTTTTGGCCCAAGAAAAATAATTTAAAGCAGCAGTTATGACTTGTGTTTAATAAGCCATGTGCTTCCAGGTGCCAGAGTGGCAACTGGGAGCTGAGTGGTCTCTGGAGTCACATTGGTCCTCTTGTTTATTGTCTTTGTGACCCTGTATCATTAGTGACTGTGACTTTCCGTGACTCAGTTTCCTGTCTTGTAGCAATAGGGATAATAATTGTAGGTACCTGATAGGAATATTATGAGAATTAAATGAATGCATGCAAGATACTTAGAAGGTTAAGAAATAGAGAAATTCTGGAAGGAAAATACCTTGTCCGCTTGTACCAGTAGAGATGCTGTCCTTTAAAGTGAAGATTGAATGTAAGGTAATAGAAGAAACGTGCCCAGGAAGAAGTACTGTAGTGCAGTAGAATGTACCTGGGGCTAGGAATTGAATTACACCTAACTTACTAGGACCTTGGCTGAGTAATTTACCCTCTCAGTATTTGTTTCCTCAATTTTAAAATGATTTGGTTATATATGTGAATACGATCTTTTCATCTCTAATGTTTTACAATCCTTTCTGTTTTTTCTTTTTTTTTTTTGTATTTGATTATAAAAGCAACTAGGTCCTAAGAATCTTAGTTTTAGGTTCCATAATATAAGATTTGTCATAGATATTCCTAAGAAACTTGGAGCTTAAAACTGGCAAATTTGTTTCAATTTCAAAAAAAAAAAAAAACCTTAGAGGCCTTAAGAAAAGGAAAAAAAAGGTGTAAATTATTGTCTGTAGACCTAAAATTCCACTTGCCTGATAATATAAATTATGAGCAGCTAAATTTTTAATGTCTTTTGCTTAAACAGGGATTCTCCTGACGAACTTCCTATATATGTTGGTATAAATGAAGCAAAGAAAAATTGTATAATTATTCCAAATGGAGATAATGTATTCGCTGCAGTCAAGTAAGAATATTTTAATTTCTGTTTGTTTATAATTTTTATACTGTATTAGTCCATTACATAGGGGGTGTGAGGGGGCTGGGCACAGTGGCTTACACCTGTAATTCCAGCACTTTGGGAGGCCGAGGTGGGTGGATCGCTAAGGTCAGGAGTTTGAGACCAGCCTGGCCAACATGGGGAAACCTCATTTCTGCTAAAAATACAAAAATTAGCCGCGGGCATGGTGGCAAATACCTGTAATCCGAGCTATTCAGGAGGCTGAGGCGGGAGAATCACTTGAACGCGGGAGGTGGAGGTTGCAGTGAGCAGAGATGCGCCACTGCACTCCAGCCTGAGCGACAAAGTGAGACTCCATCTCCCAAAAAAAAAAAAAAAAAAGGGTTTGTGGCAAGCCCATAATTGTAGATTTCTAGAGATAATTTTCATGACTTTTACAGGTAGTCTTATCTATACTGTTATTTTGTCACTATTCAAAAAATACACCTCTTAAGTAACTATTTTACTTAATGAAAATAACACTTGACCTCAGATGTTCCATGGCAAAATCAAGTTTTTTTAGACGTCTGATTTTAAACACTTTTAAAGAGTTCATTACTTGTGTTTAGTTGAAACAAAGGTTTAATAAAGTAAAAACAGGTGCTCATAAAATCCTTGGAAGGGCTAAGGGAGCGAGTTGAGCTTCCAGGAATGACAGTCGTGCGGCTCGCAGTGGATTTTATGTCTGTGCTACCATCAGGAAGCTGGGAAATCTAAAAACTGCTGCCACAATGGGTGGCTCTAGGACCATATTATCTTTGATATAACCTGTGCCAGGTAAATGGATGCCCTACCCTTTGCCTCTTAGCCCCAGTGAAGCTAAGAACCAGGTGCTGGGATCTCAGCTACAGCTGCTGCAGAAGTATCACATGCCTCTACAGCTGTGCTCACTGATGGAGCTCGTGGAAGCCCGGCCTCCACCTGGTATCTATTCTGCCTCTGAGTTTTCAAAGTATTGAGCTGCTTGGAAGAAGCTAGGTCCCATGTGGAGCCTAAGCTAAAGAGTAGTATGGGAAATGCAGTAAACTTTCATGGGGAAGGGGTTGGAATAGAGCTGAGTGAGCCAGTCTGTGCTATATCAGCCATAGATGTGATTTGAAGCCATTTCATTTGTGAGTGGCTCTGTAGTTTACATTGTAATGAAGAAAGCAAACTTCACTTCAGATACAAGTAGATTGTTTTGTTTGGCGTCTTTTAGTATTGTCTCTTTAAAGGGCTTTTGTTCACTGTGATTTAATAATACAAATTTGCAATAAAGCAAGTTAAAACTAAATCAACCTAGTACAACCACTAGACTGTGCCACGTACAGACTGGTGTATCTACAGGGCAGCTATGTTGTAGATGTCCAAAAATGTTCTTTCTTTTCTAATACCTCTAAGTTTCCTATAAAACATTGCTTGGTATTTGTAATTTAAAAGTTCTTTTAAACTCTTTGGATTTATCATTCAATTTAAATCGGTCCCATCTTTATTAGAAACTGTTGTTGTTTACTTGCTTATTGTCTGTCTCTTGCACTAGCATGTAAGTTCCATGAGGGCAGAGGCTTTGTTTTGTGCACATTATCTGCTCCATAGTAGATGCTTCATAAATATTAATTCTACAAATACCTTGGCATGTAAAAACATCTAATTTATTCAGTCTGGGCAACATAGTAAGACTGTCTCTTTTTAAAAAACAACCTAACTTTTAATTTGTATTATTAATCATGTTTGTCTTAATAGAAATCTTTTTTAAAAAGAAAGATAACATAATAGTGGTCATCTAACATAACCTAAGACTCTTCTGGTATCTTTTTTTTTTTTAACTAATTGGAGAACACAATGAAAAAAAAATACATGGTGATAATATTTATAATTTAGGTGATTATCAGCAAGTATTTGAGGAGCTACCTCCAGTAATTTATCAAACACGGGTAAAAAATTACTTGAGATGTAACTATGTTAGTACTTTTAGAGTATTATAACTGT
Organism: Plecturocebus donacophilus; assembly: GCA_004027715.1. Classification (NCBI taxonomy): domain Eukaryota; kingdom Metazoa; phylum Chordata; class Mammalia; order Primates; family Pitheciidae; genus Plecturocebus; species Plecturocebus donacophilus. The sequence goes on from PVKP010029570.1 coordinate 10,423, forward strand.
TTTAGTTTTTTGGGTACCACCTCCTTAAATCAGCTAATCAGAACACTTAATTTCTTTATATATTTTAAAATTTATTTTTATGGCAGAGAGAGTAAGGTCTTTCAAGGCAGACCTTTGATCACCAGATGTTACACCCAGAGAAAGAATTGTTTCTGCAAATTTAATAGTAGCTAAAGAAATGCAAATTAAGCCAGCAAAGATTTTTAAAGGTTAAAGAATGGTAATAACCAATGATTGTTAGGGTATAAGAACTCTTACTGATGTGTTAATTGGTAAAACCTTTGTAGAAAGCAGTTTGAAAAATGTTTAAACAACCATAGTCTAAGATTTCTTAACAGATTACATTGCCAGGTACTGTGTGAAGTACACATTTATACCCTTAAGTTTGCAATTCCACTTCTAGCTATTCATCAAAGGTATTTTGGATGGGTACAGAAATATGTGTGTTTATTACAGATTATTTATCAAATAAAAATGGCAACAACGTATCCAGCAATAGAGAAATTAGGTAAATATAAACTATCAATATGCTATAATACCTTGGTATTGATTTGTTGAATTTGTTATGAAGTGAGCAAATAACAATAGTGTAGAATTCTATTCGTACTGTCTAATGCATATGGAAATAAACATACTCAATTTTTAAATATCTTTGAACAACAAAGTTAGGAATGATTTTTTTTCTGTCTGCCTTTTTTTTCTTCCCTAAATTAACTGGGGCAAATAGTTTTGGCCTTGGGTCAGATACTCTTAGGGTCAAAACTATTTGTGATTTAAAATGTTGTTTTTGCACCAATGGCACAAAGGTAATAGTGGATAATACTGTTGTCACCTTGGCAGGAATCAAGATAGTGCCACTAGAATAGCAGCAGTCATTGCATTATTCACAGCAGTAACATGCAAATATGTTTAAGAATGTTTGTGTTGGAGCCAGGTTTGGTGGCTACTTGGGATGTTGAGGTGGGGGCATTGCTTGAGCCCAGGAGTTCAAGTTTATCCTGAGCAACATGGCAAGACCCCGTCCCTGAAAAAAATGCCAGTGATAGGGTATACATGTATTAGATGTCTGCCATTGAGTATATACCTTGAACATTCTGTGATGAAATAGGAAATACATAGAAAGCATCACTCATACTGAAGTACTGTGGTTTGTCTCAAGGGAAAAAGCACTTGCGTGATTGGGTTTTCAGATGAACTTTTTCCCACTTTTAGAGTGACTCAGTGACAAACTCTGGTTATTTGGGTCTAGATACTGGCAGAAATTTTCTCAAATGAACCAAAGAAAACAAGTGACTGGCTATACTTTGCAAGTGATAAAATTCAAGGTTTCGAACAAAAATTAGAGTGAGAAACTTGTAGTACCACTGTGAGCTCCATAGCTTCTTTTTTTCTAATGTTATGTAATCAGGTGAATTTTATATGTAAGTTTCGACATTTCATCTAATAACTTAGCCACTATTTCCAAAGGGCCATTGCATGATGCCATATAACATGCTTGGGTACAAATTTGTTTGTGTTCAAGGAATTCTAATGGATTTAAAGTCAAAGCACAAAATGTTCATGTTCATGGCTATGGCTTCAGTTGCACATTGCACCTTATCTTTAAGCATCACACAGCAAAGCGTTAGAGTAGATTTAGATAGAGACAACAACTTACAGAGATAGTCATAATAATGTGATATGTATAGGAAGGCAGCTACCAAGTGCCTTCAATAGTGGTGGAGGTAAAAGAGGATATTTTATGTGGGCTTTGATGGATGCCTAAGAACTTACTAGAAAGAGTGGGAAGAAGGATATTTTAGGTAAGGGAGCACTATGTGTGTGAAAGTGATTTAACTTAAAACTTGACTAATCCCAGTTTTGCAAATATCTTTAAAATCTTTATTGTAGACATTAGAGTGCTGATATAAATTTGAACCATATTTTCTCTTTCTGTGACTGGCAGTTTTTATTAATACTGCTTTTCTCTTATTTGAAGAAAACTTAGGGATTTCAGGAAAAGTGTTGGTAATTATTCTGTGGACTTCTTCTTGCATGGAATTTGACATTTTTAACTTGGCTCAACTTCCAAAGGTCTTTGTACTTAGTACAGTGGCCTGCAACATGAGGACTTTTTTTCCTTTTTCAGATTATTTTTAATGAAAAAACTTAAAGAAGTAACGGATAAAAAGAAGACCAATCTCTTGAAAAACATAGATGAAAAACTCACAGAAACAGCCAGAGAACTGGGGTACTCACTGGAACAGAGAACCGTGAAGATGAAACAGAGAGATAAGAAAGTATGACTTCAATCTGTTGGCCTCTGTTTTGCTGTTTAGCAGATGTTTTTCCCCTCTTGATTCCTTCCCATCTCTACCCTTCTATTCTCTAGCCTGTCTTTAAGAGCTGGATGCGGTCCCTCCGGAGGGCTAGGAGGATGGCACTGAAACAGGGGTCAGATGGCTTGGTACATTGGTTGAATTGCATAACTAGTGATATCACTGCTGTGGCTGAATAACTCATGCCAGTATTTACCATTCTTTTAATCTTGTTTTATCAGTTAATCACTTCATAAAGTTAAGTGAAAGCTGCTTTGTACATAATGAAATTTACATACATACTTTTTCTCCAGTAAATGTGTACATAAGCAGTGCTTCCTTTTTTTTCCTTATTAATCCCATCATTTCCTTTTGCATCTTTTCTAATGTCTGCAGTATGAGGGGAGTATTTTGTAAAGGAGAAAATACTTCGTAGTGTTGGGTTCTTTTGGTTTTTCAGCTGTAGATTTCAGGGTAACTTAATGACAAGCTGGAAGATTTCTTCTCTGGAGTAAATGAGAATTCTGAAGGAGTTTTTGTTCTTATGGCCTCTGGGGAAAAACAACATTTTACATTGGAATGAGGGTTCCCCAGTCTCCTCCAGCTTCTCACTGTTTGTCGGCCCTTGCTGGTTCATCTGAATGTTCTAAGCTAAAGGGAGAACTTGCTATTCTTTAATAAACTAGCACTGGTAATGAAGTACCTTAGTGTACTTAGGTATTAAAATCCTACTAAAGTTTCTGCTCTGACCTTGATTCAGCTACAAGGATGATATTCTGATAAGTTCTAGGCACTTTTTCTTTAGTCCTGTACACTGGAAAGTTTCTTAAAACATATTTTAATGAAACTCATTATAACATGGCATGCTAAATATGAAGATTTTATATTGCCATTTACCTTTCTGGTTATCATAGGAAGCTTCTTCCACCTTGTGACCAGGAGGGAAGGGTAGCATTTGTAGTCTAGTTAATATATTCCTAGTTTGTTTTTTGGTTTTTTTTGAAGTTTTTGTGTTCATTTTATGTTGTGTTCTTTAATTTTAATTTTTATCTTTTTAATTTTTTTTCCATAGGTTATTGGGGTACAGGTAGTATTTGGTTACATGAGTAAGTTCTTTTCTTTAAATTATACTTTAAGTTCTGGGGTACATGTGCAGAACGTGCAGATTGGTTACATAGGTATACATGTGCCATAGTGGTTTGCTGCATCCATCACCCGTCCATCTACATTAGATAGTTCTCCTAATGCTATCCCTCTTTTAGTCCCCTACCACCTAACAGGCCTCAGTGTGTGATGTTGCCCTCCCTGTGTCCATGTGTTCTCATTGTTCAACTTCCACTTATGAATGAGAACATGAGGTGTTTGGTTTTCTGTTCTTAATGTTAGTTTGCTGAGAATGATGGTTTCCAGCTTCATCTATGTCCCTGCAAAGGACATGAACTCATCCTTTTTTTATGGCTTATAGTATTCCATGGTGTATATGTGCCACATTTTTCCGTCCAGTCTATCATCGATGGGCATTTGGGTTGGTTCCAAGTCTTTGCTATTGTGAACAGTGCCGCCAATAATGCATGCATGTGTCTTTATAATAGAACAATTTATACTTCTTTGGGCATATTACCCAGTAATGGGATTGCTGGGTCAAATAGTATTTCTGGCTCTAGATCCTTGAGGAATTGCCACACTGTCTTCCACAGTGGTTGAGCTAATTTACACTCCCACCAACAGTGTAAAAGCGCTCTTATCTCTCCACATCCTCTCCGGCATCTGTAGTCTCTTGACTTTTTAATGATTGCCATTCTAACTGGCATGAGATGATATCTCATTGTGGTTTTGATTTGCATTTCTCTAATGATCACTGATGATGAGCTTTTATTCGTATGTCTGTTGGCTGCATAAATGTCTTCTTTTGAGAAGTGTCTGTTCATATCCTTTGCTCACTTTCTGATGGAATTGTTTTTTTCTTGTAAATTTGTTTAAGTTCTTTGTAGATTCTGGATATAGCCCTTTCAGATGGATAGATTGCAAATATTTTCTCCCATTCTGTAGGTTGCCTGTTCACTCTGATGATAAGTTTCTTTTGCTGTGCAGAAGCTTTTTTGTTTAATTACATCCCATTTGTCTATTTTGGTTTTTGTTCCCATTGCTTTTGGTGTTTTAGTCATGAAGTCTTTGCCAATGCCTATGTCCTGAATGGTAATGCCTAGGTTTTCTTTTAGGGTTTTTATGGTTTTAGGTCTTATGTTTAAATCTTTAATCCATCTTAAGTTAATTTTTGTGTAAGGTATAAGGAAGCGATCCAGTTTCAGCTTTCTGCATATGGCTAGCCAGTTTTCCCAACACCATTTATTAAATAGAGAATCCTTTACCTATTGCTTGTTTTTGTCAAGTTTGTCAAAGATCAGATGGTTGCAGATGTGTGCGATTATTTCTGAGGCCTCTGTTGTTTTGTTGGTCTATATGTCTGTTTTGATATTGGTACCATGCTGTTTTGATTACTGTAGCCTTTTGGTATAGTTTGAAGTCAGGTAGTGTGATGCCTCCAGCTTTGTTCTTTTTGCTTAGGATTGTCTTGGCTGTGCAGGCTCTTTTTTGGTTCCTTATGAAACTTAAAGTAATTTTTTCCAACTTTGTGGAGAAAGTCAATGGTAGTTTGATGGGGATAGCACTGAATCTATAAATTACTTTGAGCAGTATGGCCATTTTCACAATGTTGATTCTTCCTAACCATGAGCATGGAATGTTTTTCCATTTGTTTGTGTCCTCTCTTATTTCCTTGAGCAATGGTTTATAGTTCTTCTTAAGAAGTCCTTCACATCCCTTGTAAATTGTATTTCTAGGTATTTTATTCTCTTTGTAGCAGTTGTGAATGGGAGTTCAGTCATGATTAGCTCTCTGTTACTGGTTTATAGGAATGCTTGTGATTTTTGCATACTGGTTTGTATCCTGAGACTTTGCTGAAGTTGCTTATCAGCATAAGGAGATTTTGGGCTGAGACGATAGGGTCTTCTAAATATAAAATCATGTCATCTGCAAATAGAGACAATTTGGCCTTCTCTTTTCCTAATTGAATACACTTTCTTTCTTTCTCGTGCCTGATTGCCCTGCCCAGAACTTTGAATACTGTGTTGAACAGGTGTGGTGAGAGAGGGCATCCTTGTCTTGTGACTCTTTTCAAAGGGAATACTACCAGTTTTTGCCCATTCAGTATGATATTGGCTGTGGTTTTGTCATAAATGACTCTTACTATTTTGAGATATGTTCCATCAGTGCCTAGTTTATTGAGAGTTTTAGCATGAAGCACTTTTGAATTTTGTCAAAGACCTCTGCATCTATGGAGATAATCATACGGTTTTTGTCATTGGTTCTATTTATGTGATAGGTTATGTTTATTTGCATCTGTTGAACCAGCCTTGCATCCAAGGGATGAAGCTGACTTGATCATGGTGGATAAGCTTTTTGATGTGCCGTTGAATTCAGTTTGCTGGTATTTATTGAGAATTTTCGTATCAATGTTCATCAGGGATATTGGCCTGAAATTTTCTTTTTTGGTTGTGTCTCTGCCAGGTTTTGATATCAGGATGATGTTGGTTTCATAAAATGAGTTAGGGCAGATTCCCTCTTTTTCTGTTGTTTGGAATAATTTCAGAAGGAATGGTAGCAACTCCTCTTTGTACCTCTGGTAGAATTTGCCTGTGAACCTGTCTGGTACTGGGCTTTTTTTGGTTGGTATTAATGCCTTAATTTCAGAACTTGTTATTGGTCTATTCAGGGATTCAGCTTATTCCTAGTTTAGTCTTAGGAGGGTGTAAGTGTCCAGGAATTTATCCATTTCTTCTAGATTTTCTGGTTTATTTGCATACAGGTATTTAAAGTATTCTCTTATGGTAGTTTGTATTTCTGTAGGATCGGTGGTGATAGCCCTTTTATCATTTTTTTATTGCATCTTTTTGATTCTTCTCTCTTTTCTTTATTAGTCTGGCTAGCGGTCTATTTTGTTGATCTTTTCGAAAAACCACGTCCTGGATTCATTGATTTTTTTTTTTTTTTTTTTTTTAAAGGGTTTTTCGTGTCTCTGTCTCCTTCAGTTCTGCTCTGATCTTAGTTATTTCTTGTCTTCTGCTAGCTTTTGATTTTGTTTGCTCTTGCTCCTCTAGTTCTTTTAATTGTGACGTTAGAGTGTCAATTTTAGATCTTTCCTGCTTTCTCTTGGGGGCATTTAGTGCTATAAAATTCCCTCTATGCACTGCTTTAAATGTGTCCCAGTGATTCTGGTACATTGTGTCTTCATTCTCACTGGTTTCAAAGAACATCTTTATTTCTGCCTTCATTTTGTTATTTATCCTGTAGTCATTCAGGAGCAGGATGTTCAGTTTTCATGTAGCCATGTGGTTTTGAGTGGGTTTCTTAATCCTGAGTTCTAATTTGATTGCACGGTAGTCTGAGAGAGAGTTTGTTATGATTTCTGTTGTTTTGCATTTGCTGAGGAGTGTTTTACTTCCAATGATACGGTCTCTTTTAGAATAAGTGCTGTGTGGTGCTGAGAATATATATTCTGTTAATTTGGGGTGGAGAGTTCTGTAGATGTCTACTAGGTCTACTTGGTCCAGATCTGAGTTCAAGTCCTGAATATCCTTGATTAATTTTCTGTCTTGTTGATCTGTCTAATACTGACAGTGGGACGTTAGTCTCCCCCTATTATTGTGTGGATTGTGTGGGAGTCTAACTCTCTTTGTAGGTCTCTAAGAACTTGCTTTATGAATCTGGGTGCCCCTGTATTAGGTGCATATATATTTATGGTAGTTAGCTCTTCTTGTTTCATTGATCCCTTTACCATTATGTAATACCCTTGTCTCTTTTGATCTTTGTTGGTTTAAAATCTGTTTTATCAGAGACTAGGATTGCAACCCCTGCCTTTTCTTTGCTTTCCATTTCCTTGGTAAATCTTCCATTCCTTTATTTTGAGCCTAGGTGTATCTTTGCACGTGAGATGCGTCTCCTGAGTACAGCACACTGATGGGTCTTGACTCTATCCAATTTGCCAGTCTAAGTCTTTTAATTGGGGCATTTAGCCTGATTACATTTAAGGTTAATATTGTTATGTGTGAATTTGATCCTGTCATTATGATGCTAGCTGGTTATTTTGCCCATTAGTTGATGCAGTGTTTTCATAGCGTCGATGGTCATTACAGTTTGATATATTTTTGCAGTGTCTGGTACTGGTTGTTTCTTTCCATGTTCAGTGCTTCCTTTAGGAGCTCTTGAAAGGCAGGCCTGGTAGTGACAAAATCTCTCAGTAGTTGCTTGTTCATAAAGAATTTTATTTCTCTTTCACTTATGAAGCTTAGTTTGGCTGGATATGAAATTCTGGGCAGAAAATTCTTTTCTTTAAGAATGTTGAATATTGGCCCCGACTCCCTTCTGGGCTTGTAGGGTTTCTGCTGAGAGATCCGCTGTGAGTCTGATGGGCTTCCCTTTGTGGATAACCCAACCTTTCTCTCTGGCTGCCCTTAGCATTTTTTTTTTTTTTTTTTTCTCATTTCAACCTTAGTGTCTGACGATTATGTGCCTTGGGGTTGCTCTTCTCAAGGAGTATCTTTGTGGTGTTCTCTGTATTTCCTGAATTTGAATGTTGGCCTGCTTTGCTAGGTTGGGGAAGTTGTCCTGTATAATAACTGTCTTGAAGAGTGTTTTTCAGCTTGGTTTCCTTCTCCCTGTCACTTTCAGGTACACCAATCAAACGTAGATTTGGTCTTTTCACGGAGTCTCATACTTCTTGGAGGTTTTGTTCATTTCTTTTCACTGTTTTTTCCCTAATCTTGTCTTGTGGCTTTATTTCACTGAGTCGATCTTCAGTCTCTGATATCTTTTCTTTCACTTGATCCGTTCAGCTATTGAAACTTCTGTATGCTTCACGAAGTTCTCGTGCTGTGTTTTTTAGCTCCATCAGGTTCTGTTCTTCTCTAAACTGGTTATTCTAGTTAGTAATTTGTCTAACCTTTTTTCAAGGTTCTTAGCTTCCTTGCATTGAGTTAGAACATGCTCCTTTAGCTTGGAGGAGTTTGTTATTATCCACCTTCGGAAGCCTGCTTACATCAAATTGTCAAACTCATTCTCCATCCAGTTATGTTCCCTTGCTGGCAAGGAGTTGTGGTCCGTTGGAAAAGAGGCATTCTGGTTTTTGGAATTTTCATCCTTTTTGCTCTGGTTTCTCCCCATCTTCCTGAATTTATCTACCTTTGTTTGCTGAAGTTGGTGACCTTTAGATGCGATCTCTGAGTGGGCGTCCTTTATGTTGATGTTCAAACTATTCCTTTTTGTTAGTTTTCCTTTCAGTCAGGCCCTTCTGCTGCAGGTCTGCTGGAGTTTGCTGGGGATCCATTCCAGACCCTGCTTACCTGGGTATCACTGACAGAAGGTGCACAACAGCAAAGATTGCTGCCTGTTCCTTCTTCTGGTACCTTCATCCCATACAGGTACCCACCCGATGCCAGCCAGAGCTCTCCCATATGAGATGTCAGCCCCTACTGGGAAGTGTCTCCCAGTCAGGATACACAGGGGTCAGAAATCCACTTGAGGAGACAGTCTGTCCCTTATCAGAGCTCAAACACTATGCTGGGAGATCCGCTGCTCACCTCAGAACTGCAAGGGATGGTCATCTAAGTCTGCTGAAGCTATGCCCACAACCACCTCTTTTCTCAGGTGCTCTGTCCCGGGAAGGTGGGGGTTTTATTTTTAAGTCCCTGATGGGCTACTACCTTTTTTCAGAGATGCCCCACCCAGCGAGGAGGGAATCTAGTGAGACAGTCTGCCTGCAGTGGCCTTGCTGAGCTGTGGTGGCTCCTCCCAGTTCGAACTTCCCAGTGACTTTGTTTACACTGTGAGGTTAAAACTGCCTACTCGAGCCTCAGCAATGGCAGACCCTCCTCCCTCGACCAATCTTGCACATCCCAGGTCGTGCTCAGACTGTTGTGCTGGCTGTGAGAATTTCAAGCCAGTGGATCTTAGCTTGTTGGTCTCCGTGGGGATGGAACTCCCCAAGCCAGACCACTTGGCCCCCTGGCTTCAGTCCCCTTTACAGCAGCAGAGTGAAGGTTTCTGTCTCACTGGCGATCCAGGTGCCACCCAGTTGGAAATGCAGAAATCACCTGCCTTCTGCATTGATCTTGTTGGTAGCTGCACACCAGAGCTATTCCTATTTGGCCATCTTGCCAGCAATCCTCCTAATTTGTTTTGACTACAGTCTGAGCATCAATACACATAACAGCTGTTAGCAAGTTTTTAATCAGCCTTGTTTTATTTTTCTACCACAAGCTATGATTTATTTCAGAAAAGAATTTCTTAATTCTCATAAATATAATTGAAGTTTTAATTTCAGATATTTTTGTCCTAGACCCCTCCCCCATGAAGTTTCATTTTAGTATTTGTTCTTTATACAAAAACAGCTGGTAAAAACAAAGACAAAAAGAACTTACAAGATAATCATGTTTTTAATCCTCCCCTGTTGAGTATACTTTCAAACCCTTTTATTGTAAGGTTGTTCTTTTATTGCTTTTGTGAGATCTTCATTTAATTCTTATTTTTCTACTAAAGAATTTAGTTCCACTAGTATATGTGAGTTACTGGCTTTGTCCTTGTGTGTGAGTGTATAAGTATATATCCACTCTAGTATGATAGAGCGCTGTACAGCACACTAGAAATCAGTTTTTATACTGACGATAACTTAGTATACTTTGAAATGCAGAGTCCTTATATCATTTGACTCCCTACAACAAATCTGGCAAGTTGGAATTATCATCCTGTTTTATAGATAAGTAAATTGAAGGTTATAGAGGTTTTGTATCTTGTCCAAAATCTTAAATGACACATGTAAAACCCAACTTTAAATTTTTCATATTAGCATAGTTTCCATCCTGTCTTCTTACTAATTAACTCTCTGCCACTTCACTTTTTCCTACCTAGATTTATTCATATGGAACATTGGTTAAATGATACATAAAATGATAGTGTGTCACTCTATCCACCTGTGATCTGATGCTTCAGGATGTTATTCACTGCTACACAATTTTCCTAAATTTGTAATCTTATTCCTCATAATAAAATTATGATTCTGATGACTTCTTAATTGATACCTCTTTGTGGACAATTAGTACAGGTAATCATTTGTGAAAAATCTGAACATACATCTACCATAGTTCTTACTGTATGTTGTTCAGCCTGAGTTGGCAACTATAGCACTGCTGTCTTTTTCTTCATTGTCACTGCTTTATGTCCTGATTTTTACACTTATGAATAGAAGTCTGTCATTTCATATTGCCAATTTAAGATCTTATTCATAATTTTGAGTACCTGCAGAATACTGTGCTTATGTTGAAAGTTTGGGTTGCTTAAGATTTTTCAACTACAGACAACCCTGCCATAGATATCCTTTTATACCTTTATTTGCATACTTATCTGGTTTTTTTTTTTTTTTAGAAAAAATTCCTAGACGTAGTATTGCCAGGTCCAAAGGGGGGTGTGTGTGTGTGTGTGTGTGTATATGTGTATGTGTATGTGTGTTTGTGTTTGCTTGTTTCTAATTTTATGGGGTTTTCTTTAGTCCTTTTAGTTCTTTCCATGCTGTAAAATTCTACATTGTTTTAATTAGCATTTCTTTAACTATAAAGGACATTAAATATTTTTCACTTTTCTGTTGGCCATTGTATTTTTTTTTTTTAACTGCCTGAACTCTCCCATTTTTCTATCAGTTAAAATTAGTCTTTTTCTTACATGTGTTCTAATTTGGATGTTAGTCTTTTCCTTTATTAGATTTCCTTATAGTTTAAAGACATTAATTTTTATGTACTGTTATATTTTGCAGATATATTTTATCAGTTAATTTGTCTTGTGTTCTTGATTTCACTAGAGTTTTATATAGTCAACTTTTTCGTCTCCATCACAAAATCATTTTTTTAAATTTACCTTCTAGTAGTTTTATGATTTTATTTTTAATTCTGAAATCCAGCTGCAAATTACCTTGATAGAAATATTAAGATAGAAAACAATGACTTCTTTTTTTTCCCAAGTGGTAAGCAGTTGTCTAATAACTTCCTTTGAATAATCTGCTCTTTCTGGCAGCTTAATAAAGGACAATGAAAGAAGCAAGAGACTGGGAGAATAGGGAGATTATAGAGGAAAAGGCGTTAAGATATAGATACTTGGGTGAGAGGCCTTTAAAATTGGAGTTGGGTTTTGGGGTTGTGTCCTTCCTCTGCCTTGGAAACTTTTCACTGAATTGCACAAAGAAGTGGAAGATTTGTACACATGTTTTGTTAAGGAAAGACCTGAAAATAATGCCATTAACATGAAATAAAGGAAGAATGTAAACTGGAAGGGTTATAGTGATAGTTGTAATTGGGCCTGTTTTTGTCTTTAAAGACTACCACTTGATAAAAGCTCACTAGTTACGTGGTTTGCCTCCAAAAATGACATCACAAATCTAGAAACTGCCCTACTTTTGGGAAGTTTGCAAAAAAGCCTAAATATTCCAGGTAAAAATAGGAGGGGTCTGAATTTGGCAGGATGGATGAGAGGAGTTCTGTCCTACCATATCTTCTTGCTGACAAAAACTTTCTCTTACTGTCTTTCTTTTAGTCCTAGGTTCTTCTGTGCTTTCTACCAAGAAGATACTTTGACCTTAGAGGAAACTGGTATTTTGGCTTGCATTCTAGGATTCATTGGGTTCTTCCTTAACAAATCAGGATGCAGACTTCCAAGTGACTGGCCCAGTTAAGAAAAGCCGATTATTTCACTGTTGTGTGATTACTTCAAGTATTTGATTTTTAGCTAATTTTCAAGAAAAAAAAATAGTGCTAAATTTTTACCCTGGAGTCCAAATTTACTGAAATAAAATGTCATTGAATGTTACACTTTGGTAGAAATGTTGAGGCTTTGTGTATTTTGGGTTTTTTTTGTTTTGTTTTTTGTTTTTTGTTTTGTTGTTGTTTTTTGGGTTTTTTTTTGATGTCTATTTACCATGATTACATTTTATTCTTTTCTTTAATGTAGGTTGTGACAAAGACCTTTCATGGTGCAGGCTTGGTTGTTCCAGTAGATAAAAATGATGTTGGGTACAGAGAGCTCCCTGAAACAGATGGTAATGTATTTCATATGTAAGCACGTGCATATATGTTAATGCATATGGAGGAAGGTTTTGCTTATACTGGGAAGTATGTATGTCCATATACCTTTTGTGAGACAGTCGCTAGACCTAAGTAATAAAGAGTAAGTTTAGGTTTTAGAGTCAGTCATTACTGAACCGAAACTGAGTTTGTAGCTGTGTGGCCTTGAACAAATTATTTAACTCCATGAAAGCTTGTCTTTTTCATCTGTAAAATGAAATTAGTGATACTTCATAGGGGAATTTGGGGTGTAAACAAGTATTAAGATACTTAGCAAAATGCTTGCCTCAGTGCACAAAATTTGGTAGTTATTTTTAAGAATTTAACGAATTTTAGCCTATTGCCTACTTTTTTGGAACTATTTCCAAACATTTGACATTACAGTCAACTTGCAAAACAGTAATTATTGAAATAGTGTTGTTTTTATGGTTTTTTGTGAACATTTTTTCATCTGCATGTAAAATGATTTCACTTTCAGAAGCCCAAGATCCTGAACTACTTCATCTATAAGTATAAAAACACTTTCAAAATGGACCACTGCACATAATCTAGTTATTGGTATCTTGAACACCGAGAATCAAAATTGCTTCTCAACTCTTCCCCTCGTCTCCATTCCCTTACTGTGAACAGCCCTGTTGGTATTCCTTTATTGATCATCCTGTTCTGGGAGATAAAACTTAAAGAGAAATCAAACTTTGCATCTTCTCAAGGAACCACATATTCCTGCGCAACACACATATTTGGCCATCTGTTTTTCAGAACAGAAATAACTAGCCTTGGTAGTTTACTAGTCTCTGGGGTTCTGACCTGGACATCTGCATTTAAACCAGTTCTCTAAAGCAGTTCTTCTCAAATTTTACTGTGTAGAGTCTCCAATCAGCAGATAGAGATGTCTTAGATGGCAGCTATTCATGTGGATCTGTTCTTGCTATACCCCTGCCATTTAGAGGAGTGCTATAGGGAAGATGACTATGGCTGAGCTGTCCAGTGTAGTGGCCACTGAGTACCTCACATGTGGCTGTTGCAACTGAGGAACAAAATTTGTAACTTGTATTATTTATTTTCTACTTTTTTTTTTTTTTTTGGTGACAGGGTCTCACTTTGTCACCCAGGATAGAGCACCATGGCGCAATTATCCTGTCTTGGCCTCCCGAGTAGCTGGGACTACAGGTGTGCACCACCATGCTTGACTAATTGGTGTTCCGTGCCACACCCTACCTTAGAGACAGGGTCTCACTTTGTTGCCCATGCTGGTCTGAAACTCCTGGGCTCAAGTGATGTACTCACCTTGATCTACCCACCTCGGCTTCCCAAAGTGTTGAGATTAAAGGCTGAGCCACTGTACCTGGCCTGTAATTTTGTGTAATTTTAATTAAGTTTGCAAATTAAAACAGGATTAAATGTTTCTTGTATTGATTATATGTTGACATAATACTATTTTGGATATATGGGTTAAAATCTTAATTTCACCTTTTAATTTTTTTTTTAGTTCCTCCTCCTCCTGCCCCACCTGTTTCTTTTTTATGTGGATACTAGAAAAAATGTAGCGCATATTTTCTCTTGGACAGGCTGATCTGTCCTGTATCTCCTCTTTGAAGCCAGAGGCAATTAGTCTCTGATGGGACCAGTGTGGGCTCTGGCTACTTACTGGTCATTCTTCTGCTCCTACTCTAAGTCATCTTCTCTTCCTGTTTCTGCTCACACAGAGCTTTAAAAAGCATGATTACTATCTCATTTGGGAAAGGTTGAGCACGTTTGTTGTAGAGATGGGCACTCTCTAAAACTTTTAGGGTGATGGATGTTAAATTGTAGTATCCTGGAGTAAAGCCTGTTACCACTACTGATAGTTGTGGTCCTGGGGTTTTATGTCCAAGTCTAATATTCTAGGCATTAGATCCTTCTGTATTTAATTAGTTTTGAAGTGGTAGTGAAACATAAGAATGAAGGACCTAATCTTCTTGCTCTTATCTAGTGTTGTTTGCCAGGAGGTATAACTGACTGGCAGTTTGTTAATGTGACAGTGATTAGCAAATGACAGTTAAGTTTGTTCTTAATCCTTTGAAGCTTCTTACAATAACACTTTAACTTAGCAAATAAGATACCTTTTATTGAGCAATTCTTAAATGTCAATGTCATGATTCACTATAACAAGTGATGTACGCGTGTTTAATTCTCACCCAACTCTTTAAAGTAGGTCTTATTCCCATGTTCACAAAGGAGATAGACCCGGGGTGCTCAGCATTAGTCAGTAATGGGGCTGGTTTTCTTTTTGTCCTTTTTTTTTTTTGAGACAAAGTTTTGCTCTTGTCACCCAGGGTGGAGTGCAATGGCAGGATCTGAGCTCACTGCAGCCTCCGCCTCCTGGGTTCAAGCAATTCTCCTGCCACAGCCTCTTCAGTAGCTGGGATTACAGGCACCCGCCACCCCGCCCAGCTAATTTTTGTATTTTTAGTAGAGAAGGGGTTTCACCATGTTGATCAGGCTGGTCTTGAACTCCTGACCTCAAGTATCTGCCCGCCTTGGCTTCCCAAAGGGCTGGGATTACAGGCATGAGCCACCACGCCCAGCTGAGGGGATTGGTTTTCATATTTGGTTTTCTGACTGAGAGTGCATAGTACTCTGCAAAGAAAGAAGAGTTGCCTGCCTAGCTGTCTGATTTTTTACCTTGACACAATCACTGTAGCTTAATTTAAGTATCCTAGTTGATAGTAGTGGCAGGGATATAGTAAGAATTAAACAGTGAAACTGCTAACTCATTAAATTTAGTGTTTTGAATAGAAACATTTAAGCCTTCATTTTTGCATAATTTAAGGCTTCATTCATGTTCTGTATGTTTGGGCTTCGGTTAAATGAAATTTCTGTCGAATGTTTTATTGCTGGAAAAACATTTTTCCTTGTGCTGATGGTGAGCTGAATATTTTCATGTCTGTTCTTGTTTTTCTAGCTCAGTAATTCACATAAATTGCTTATACTTTTTTAGTACATTTGTGACTCGGCAGGTATAAAAATGGAAAATATGCTACTGGAAAGTGATAAACTTTATTTGCTAAGAGAAGACTAATAGGTCTTCACTTCCATTCCCACCCTGATTCGTAGTGGCTGCCTGGAGCACTGTAAGAGAGCTTCTAAGGGTCCCAATCAATCTGTTACACACATGGGTACAGGGAGGAACCACTTATTTTCCATCCATAAGGAGCTTTTTAAAGAAAGCCTCATCTGTTTCCTTGGAATGGTCGACACCGATTTTTCTGAAGAAAGGAAAGTCATGAAGCTTATGTAAAATGATTTAATTTTTAAACGGTTTCAACCCAACAAATACAAAGTTTCCCATTTGTTCAGTGCGATACTACTGATCTACCAAAAGTGAGAAAGAGAACAAAACACATTTTGTGACTCAGGTAACAGTGTGTATTCTATGCTGTCATCAAGACTGAATCAAATAATATTCATAGACTGGAGCTAAAAGCTCTGATATATAGTATATTTTTATAATAACCATCCTTGATAATCTTTTTTTTTTTTTTTATACTTTAAGTTCTGGGGTACATGTGCAGAACGTGCTGGTTTGTTACGTAGTTATACACGTGCCATGGTGGTTTGCTGCATCCATCACCCTGTTATCTACATTAGGTATTTCTCCTAATGCTATCTCACCCCTAGGTCCCCACCCCCCAACAGGCCTCAGTGTGTGATGTTCCCCTCCCTATGTCCATGTGTTTTCATTGTTCAACTTTCACTTATGAGTGAGAACATGAGGTGTTTGGTTTTCTGTTCTTGTGTTAGTTTGCTGAGAATGATGGTTTCCAGCTTTATCCATGTCCCTGCAAAGGACATGAAGTCATCCTTTTTTATGGCTTAGAGTATTCCATGGTGGATATGTGCCACATTTTTTTATGCAGTCTATCATTGATGGGCATTTGGGTTGGTTCCAAGTCTTTGCTATTGTGAACAGTGCCAAAATAAACATATGTGTGCATGTGTCTTTATAATAGAATGACTTATACTTCCTTGGGTATATACCCAATAATGGGATTGCTGGGTCAAATGGTATTTGTGGTTCTAAATCCTTGAGGAATCACCACACTGTCTTCGATAATGGTTGAACTAACTCCCACCAACAGTGTAAAAGCGTTTCTATTTCTCCACATCCTCTCCAACATCTGTTGTCTCTTGACTTTTTAATGATTGCCATTCTAACTGGCGTGAGATAGTATCTCACTGTGGTTTTATTTTGCATTTCTTTAATGACCGGTGATGAGCCTTTTTTATGTTTGTTGGCTGCATAAATGTCTTCTTTTGGTAAGTGTCTGTTCATATCCTTCGCCTACTTTGTGATGGGGTTGTTTTTTTCTTGTAGATTTGCTTAAGTTCTTTGTAGGTCCTGGATATTAGCCTTTTGTCTGTTGGGTAGATTGCAAAAATTTTCTCCCATTCTGTTCTCTCTGATGATAGTTTCTTTTGCTGTGCAGAAGCTCTTTAGTTTAATTAGATCCCATTTGTCAGTTTTGGCTTCTGTTTCCATTGCTTTTGGTGTTTCAGTCATGAAGTTTTTGCCCATGCCTATGTCCTGAATGATTTTGCCTAGGTTTTCTTCTAGGGTTTTTATGGTTTTAGGTTTTACATTGAACTCTTTAATGCATCTTGAGTCAATTTTGGTATAAGGTGTAAGGAAGGGATCCAGTTTGAGTTTTCTGCATATGGATAGCCAGTTTCCCCAACACCATTTATTAAATAGGGAATCCTTTCCCATTGCTTGTTTTTGTCATTTGTCAAAGATCAGATGGTTGTAGATGTGTGCCATTATTTCTGAGGCCCCTGTTCTGTTCCATTGGTCTATATATCTGGTTTTGGTACCAGTACCATGCTGTTTTGATTACTGTATCCTTTATTTTTCATTTTTGCATTTTAGGTTTTGGGGTACATGTGAAGAACATGCAATATTGTTGCATAGGTACACACGTGGCAGTGTGATTTGTTGCCTTCCTTCCCTTCACCTTTATCTGGCATTTCTCCCCATGCTATCTCTCCCGAACCCCCCACCCCCCACTGTCCCTCCCCTATTTCCCCCAAACAGACCCCAGTGTGTAGTGCTCCTCTCCCTGTGTCCATGTGTTCTCATTGTTCAACACCTGCCTATGAGTGAGAACATGCGGTGTTTGATTTTGTGTTCTTGTGTCAGTTTGCTGAGAATGATGGTTTCCAGGTTCATCCATGTCCCTACAAAGGACACAAACTCATCGTTTTTGATGGCTGCGTAATATTCCATGGTGTATATGTGCCACATTTTCCCTGTCTGGTCTATCATTGATGGGCATTTGGGTTGGTTCCAGGTCTTTGCTATTGTAAACTGTGCTGCAATGAACATACGTATGCATGTATCCTTATAGTAGAATGATTTATAATCCTTTGGATATATACCCAGTAATGGGATTGCTGGGTCAAATGGAATTTCTATTTCTAGATTCTTGAGGAATCGCCACACTGTCTTCCACAATGGTTGAACTAGTTTACACTCCCACCCACAGTGTAAAAGTGTTCCTATTTCTCCAGATCCTCTCCAGCATCTGTTGTCTCTAGATTTCTTTTTTTTTTTTTTTTTAGAAAAAGAGAGAAAAGGAGAAAGAAAGAAACAGCAAAAGAAAGAAAAAAAAGAGAAAGGAAGAGATTTTAGAAAAAGAGAAAAGGAGAAAGAAAGAAACAGCAAAAGAAAGAAAAAAGAATGAAAGAGAAAGAAAGAGGAAGAGATTTTAGAAAAAGAGAAAAGGAGAAAGAAAGAAACAGCAAAAGAAAGAATGAAAGAGAGAAAGAAAGAGGAAGAGAAAGAGGGAGAGAGAATGGGATTCTTGTTTTATTGCCCAGGCTAAAATACAGTCTAAAAATGGGTATTAAAAACCTCTTTTATGCCAATAATTGTGTTTAACAATGGAGACAGGAAGGAATAGGGGATGAAAATAACAAATAAGCAGCCAACCAATATTTTATTTAA
>PVKP010029571.1:0-28864 GCA_004027715.1 Plecturocebus donacophilus
CTTTCCCTTCAATGAGTACTCCATAAAATAGCCCACCTTTCTCCTCCTAGGAGGAGAAGTGAGTTCCTAAGAAGACGGCAAAGCTTTGGAGCTAGAGAGGAGGAGAAAAGCCTAAGATGGCCCTGAAAAGTGGGACCCCACATTCTGGCTCATGGAGGTTGGAGAGGCAATCCCCTTCTTGCCTCTGTGAGGTTGGGGCAGGGTCAGAGCCCCTGATCCACCTCTGTCTGATGGAGACGCTGCAGCCTGGGGAGGGGTGCTGTGCCTGAGGTAAAGAGCTAGAGGGGTGCTCCTCCCCGTATCCCCTCCTTCCTTTTTTTTTTTTCCTCTGGGACAGAGTCTCACTCTGTTGCCCAGGCTGGAGTGCAGTGGCATGATCTCTGCTCACTGCAACCTCCGCCTTCTGGGTTCAAGCAATTCTCCTGCCTCAGCCTCCCGAATAGCTGAGATTACAGGTATGTGCCACCACACCTTGCTAATTTCTGTATTTGTAGTAAAGATAAAGTTTCACTGTGTTGGCCAGGCTGGTCTCAAACACCTAGCCTCAAGTGATTTGGCCTCCCAAAGTGCTGGGATTACAGGTGTGAGCCACCACATCCAGACCCTAGCTCCTTTTCTTAAGCTGAAGAGGACAGCTCTAGCATTTTTATCTGGTGCAATGCCCTCACCATGGACAGCTGCTCAGGGCCTCCAGCTGCAGGTCCATGTGCTGGCTCTGCTCTTGGCAGAAGCCTCCTTCCAGACTAGGTTCTTCCCACTTGTTGGAAGAAAGAAGAACCAACCACACATGGCGAAATCTGCCTTAGTGTGTAGGGGAGAGGCAGAGGGAAATGCAGTGGGGAAGGTGTGTGACTGATTTGTTTTGTCATATAATCAATACCTGCTATCCATTTGTGCCCAGTCTAGAGGATGTGGAGTGTGGTTTTATTGCTTTCCTGTAGGATGGAGGGTCATAACTCTTGCAGCTCAGCCTTTATGGTTTGTTGTTAGTGGTAGCCGCTCCTTACTCCACAGAAGTCTCTAATCAGCATGCCAACCTCCACATTGTTCTCTGGGGCATTCTGTTTTACAACGCGCTCCAGTTTGCTGAGGGGTGAGGCACTGAGGGTGAGGCGCTGTCTCTTGCAGGTGTGCCTGCCATCTTTGCTGGCTGGCAGTGCCCGGCAGGGTGGCCTGGAACCTGTATGGAGGCCAGCGGGGTGGGCGTAACCTCCTTGCTCCTTCCAGGGCTGGGCTTGCTCTTCATTGCCAGAAGCTGAAGAGGCCTTGAGTACCCAAAACCCCCAAGTTTTGGGTTCTGCTGCAGCCGCTTAACTTCCTCCAGCTTTACATTTCTTGTCTGTAAAATGGAGCAAATACCTGCTTCCTTTCCCCACTGAATGATGTTGAGTCAGAGGGATGATGGAAGTGAAAGCACATGAATAGGAAAGCGCCCTTGAAAACTCTAGCTGTCATCATTATTATTATTTTCCACTTAATCAATTGTTTTTACTCAATGGATTTGCCACTGCAGCTTGTGCTGACCCTTTTCACTGTACAGTCTCTCTAAAAATACCACTTCTATTGGGTGAGGAGCAGGCAGGGCTCTGCGTGCTTCTGATCAGGGCTGCTAATTCACAGAGCAGGAGCTGAGTTATACACAGGGCATCCTGGGAATCCCCTGGACCCTCTTTCAAGTGCAGGCAGGCATGAGGATCTCAGGGCTGCAGGTGGAAAGAGGATCTGTAGGGAAGAGCCATGAGAGAAAACATCGGGGGACACCAAAGCTGGGGGCTGGGCACTGTCTAGTGACTGGTGGGAGTGCTTGAAAGACATCAGGTGTGGGGACTTGGGCTTCACTCTTGAATAGGTGGGGTCTCCAGAGGTTTCTAAGCTCAGGGGAGGATCCTTGAAGGCAGATGGGGAGTGGAGTGGGGTGCACAGCCAGGGAAGTTGATCCATGCAGTAGTAGTACCTCCTTAGCCTGGCCTTTGCCTGTCTGTGAGGATGGGGAGGGAAGGGTGGGGATGGAGGCCTCAGTCTTGCTCTCGGGGGCTATGGTGGAATCGATGACATGGCTGGGTGGTGATGGGGTGAAGAGATGGATTGGGGAGCATGTTCTAGTCCCTTTTCTCTCTTCCCTGAGCTTCTGTGGATGAAAGCGTATTCTCTTTGAGTTGGCTTCCAAGTGTGCCTAACTAAATCACTTGGTAATGTTTTGTTCACTTGGTGGGTATAGAAACTACATTTTATGTGTGTTTTTTCTATCCAGTGAAAGTGGGATAAAACAAGTTTGCAGATTTCTTCTTAGGCTCACAAAACAGAAGCTCTTGTTTGAAACTCTCTGCTCCTTTGAACTTCATTTGTCCAGAAGCCTGGCTGGTCATCTGCTCCCTCACCAACCATGTCAACATCTGCTTCCTGAATGCTCCTTTTATAGACCAAGGAGTGGAAGGTAACTGCCGATGGCTTGGAGTCTGCATGGTTAAGGAGAGGAGCCTGGTATCAACTTGTAAACCCTCAAGAAACTTTCCCACTTGGCCTGTCTTCCAAGTTTTCCCTTAATTCTTTTTTTCTTTTTGAAATGTAGTCTCAGTCTGTTGCCCAGGCTGGAGTGCAATGGCATGAATCTTGGGTTCAAGCAATTCTCAGGTCTCAGCCTTCCAAGTAGCTGGGTCTACAGGTGTGTGCCACCATCCTGGTTAAATTTTTATATTTTCAGTAGAGACAGGATTTTGCCATGTTGTCCAGGCTGTTCTTGAACTCCTGACTTTGGGTTATCCACCTGCTTGGCTTCCCAAAGTGCTGAGATTACAGGCGTAAGCCACTGCACCCAGCCTATTTCCCCTTAACTTTTAAAATCTTAGCCACACAATCAAATGTATTCTTAACGAAGCAAAGTCTGCCTTTCCAGGGACAGAATGAAGCTCAAAAAATGGTTCTCTGTCACATCACTTTAAACCGCGCATTTTAAAATTGACAAATAATACATCAATGTGCTCCACTGCCCCCACTGTGGACATCACATTTTGTTCAGAGAGGAGGACTACAAAATCTTTTATTTAGATTTGAAAACCATAATAAATGTCGATATTTCAAAGACAGTTTCCTCTTAAGTGTTTTCCTATTTATTGTCTTTTTATCTTTCCATGATCCTTCTTGGCTCTGTGTTACAGTTGAAGAAAGAAAGGTGAGAGGTGTGAGCAGGTTATCCAGGTCAGATGGCTGCTAAGTGGGGAAACCAAAGGTCAAATTCAGAACTTCTGACTCTAGGGCCATCACACAGCAGTGTCTTTAAGCTGTTTAGGTTTGGTTGTGGTGTTGAAGGTTGTAGGAGTTCAGTTAGGGTCGGGGGAGAAATTGTAGGAAAAGGATGCAAATATTCTTGGAAGGCTGGGAGGTTTTTGCAGAAGCCTTGGGAAAGAGGTTATGGTTGAAGGCAGCCTAATCATCTGTCCTTGAGTAAATAGCTGCAGAGTAGATACAAAGAAATGTAGGGGAGTTTATCTAAAGAGCTTGTTTACTTATGTGGTCCTAAGACCTATCTTTGCATATCCACAGGTGCATGACTGCTCTCTACTTGCGGGGGGTGGGGGGGGGAGGGTCGGTGAAGTTAATTACCCACAAATGGTGTTTGCTTTAGGCCTTTGTCATTAAATCTGTACTAAATAAAGGCCGGCACATGCTGGTTCCTTAGGACCTCGGCTGCTAACTCTTTACAGCACCTTCCTTGGTGTCTGTGAGTGGCGTGGTCCCTTAGCCCACTCTTTCACAGGATATCTGTGTCTGCGTGCATTTGTCTATCTGTTGCTGAGTCAGGGTCTTCAGGTTGGACCAACAGAAGGTCCCTTCAGCTTTTGCGTAGGGGAAAAACCATGTGCTGTTGGAAGCCAGCAAGGCAGGTCTGTGTCCATCCCCTAGAGCCACCCCCAGGGGCAAGTCGCAAAGAGCCTAAACCAGCTACGATTGTAAGCAGCCCCTGCCTTGAAGACACAGTGCAGTCCTGAAGCCCATGGTGCAGAATGGGCTGCTATAAAATGAAACTCTACCGGAAAAATATGGAGGCTGCATGCCAGTGACTTGGTAACAGAGAAAACAAGTGGTGACCAACTGGAGATCATAAAAGTGAAGCTGCAAAACCATTATGGGAAATCCTCATACCACTTTTCAAATCCTGGACTTGGTATAAATGTACAGTACTGCTAGTACTGATTATTAAAAAGGGCCCCAGTGCCTGTTAGCATGTTTTTGAAACCGCAGTATAACAACTTATCTTCCCAACTGCCTTGTTTTACCACACTCCCCCTCTACACACTGACTTAGAATTTTGTTGAGGATTTCCTTCAATTTTTTTGTGTGCCACAGCTGATCAATTATTGTTCATCTTTCTCCCAGATCCTTTGCTCTTTGAGGCCAGTATCCTGTCACCCTTATTCACATCCCTCGTGTGCCTAAAATAGTCATTTGTGGACAGTAAATGTAATCTATGTTTGCGTAAGTGAATAACCCAAGATGCTACCACAACCACCAAAGCTTCGACAAACTTAAGTGTCATGCTTTCACTGCAGTATTTCTTTTCAGATGTAAAACACTGGTTTGCAAATGAGTCCTCAAAATGAGCTCAGATATGTAATAAAAGCCTTTAAATGTTTCTATATTTTGGCTCCTCTGTTTATGGAGTAGCCATTCTTTATTCCTTCTTTCTTAATAAACTTGCTTTCACTTTACCCTGTGGATTTGCCTCAAATTCTTTCTTGTGTGAGATCCAAGAACCTCTCTTGGGATCTGGATATGGACCCGTTTCTGGTAACATCTTTCTGGCAAACCCGGAAAGGATGATACAGAGACCCCCCAACCCAAAGGAAATAGACTGCAGCAGTGATTGGCCACCTGTGGATATCACCTTTTGTCAGAACCCAAGAGTTACGAGTGGCCCTTGATACACCGATGCTTTCTGACTGAGTTCCTCTCTATCCTGAACACAAGAGACCCTCATAGTTAGGCAGGAACATCATCACCCCTATTCAGCCTGAAGAAGTTACAGAAGATGGATCTTTGTCCCTCTACAACCCTTAGAATTAAGGGTTCTCTTATAAAAGGGTAGGGGGAAATGTTAGAGGCATTGGAACCAGAGTGACTCCATCTCGTATAGAGGGTGGGTAAAATAAGGCTGAGACCTACTGGGCTGCATTCCCAGGATGCTAGGCATTCTGAGCCACAGGATGGGATAGGAGGTTGGCACAAGATGCGGGTTATAAAGACCTTGCTGGTAAAACAGTTGCAGTAAAGAAGGCGGCCAAAGCCCACCAACATCAGCATGGTGATGGGAGTGACCTCTGGTCATCCTCACAGCTCATTATTTGCTAATTATAATGTATTAGCATGTTAAAAGACGATCCCGCCAGAGCCATGACAATTTACAAATGCCATGGCAATGTTAGAAAGTCATCCTACATGGTCTAAAATAGGGAAGAACTCTTAGTTCCAGGAATTACCCACCCCTTTCCCAGAAAACTCATGAATAATCCACTCCTTGTTTTGTATATAGTCAAGAAATAACCATAAAAATGACAAACAGTGATCTGTGTTTTGCCTATGGAGTAGTCATTCTCTATTCGTTTATTTTCTTTCTGTATTTTTTCTTTTTCCTGAGGTGGAGTTTCACTCTTGTTGCCCAGGCTGGAGTGCAATGGTATGATCTCAGCTCACTGCAACCTCTGCCTCCTGGGTTTGAGCGATTCTCCTGTCTCAGCTTCCTGAGTACCTGGGATTACAGGTGTCCACTACTACGCCCAGCTAATTTTTGGTATTTTTAGTAGAGATGGAGTTTCACCGTGTTGGCCGGGCTCATCTCGAACTCCTTACCTCAGATGGTCTGCCTGCCTAGGCCTCCCAAAGTGCTGGGATTGCAGGTGTGAGCCACTGTGACTGGCCTCTTCCTTTAGTTTCTTAAGAAACTTGCTTTCACTTAAAAAAATGTTTATATGTTTACCTCAGTTTTACTGTTGAGAATGTAAGGAAACAACTAGGAATGTAAACATATTTATGCCCATGAAGCTCATAATAGTATTATTTATAATAGGTAGAAATTAGAAATAAATCACATTCTGATATTTCTGAAGGAATGAAATTAAATAATAGTTTGTCACTTGATAAACATTTAAAATATGTTTGTTAAAGCTTATAAGGGGCCAGGGAAATGCTTATAATAGGATATTATGTGAAAAAGCAAGAATTCAAAACCATATGTAAAGCTCTGTATAAGATTATCTGAATTGTGAAAACTGAGAATGGAAGAATTGCAAGGAAAAATTAAGAACTTCAAAATGGAAACATTTGAGTGGTTATTATTTTCTTCTTTATATGCTTCTGGATATGTAGAGTTTTAAAACTAAAACTAAAGTAATTCTTAAAAAACCAACACGTAATGTGTTAAAAGGGATGAAACTCACCATTTAAAAAGTCAAGAAAGCAACATATATCCAAACGTTTATTACCAATTAATAAGAAAAATTACAGGTGAAACAAAAGGAAAAATGGGCAAAAGTATATGAATAGGTAGTAAAATAAACACTTAAGAACATTCTCATCCCGTAGTCCTTGGGAAAATGCCAGTTAAAAGAAAGCTGTGAAAACCAATTTTTCACCTAATGATTGGCAAAATGAAAAACAGTTCTGGTGAATTACCTACTACTCTCAAATTTGTTTTACAACAATGATGAACACGACAATTCTGGGAAGGTATGATTATAATCTAGTAAATATAGAGGTATACATGTGTGGGGTCTTCATTTGTCAGACATGTCAGTGGGAGAATCAGCCCACTAAAATCAAAAGAAGTTTATGTCATGAATTCTATAAGCTGGATTCTCTGAATGAGTACTGCGTGGGACTTCCTTTCTTTTAAAATGTGCATCTCCTTTCCGGGTTGTGTGAGAAGCAGTCTGAGCTAGAGACTGGGCTGTGGGAAGTTTATTAGGGACTGTCCACCTGTGGTAGTCTCAGGTAAGCTGTAGCAGGGTCTCTGTGGGAAGATCTAAGGATGGAGTGACCCTGCAGAACTATCCTAAGGCCAGAAAACCTGGCATTTGTACCCTTGTGTCAAGTAGGGATATGACTTGATCTTGAGGAGGGAACTGTTTGTGCAGCCGAGGCACCTCTCCAATGGCTGACTGCTGGGGCTGGCCTCCACGTCACTTGCAGAAGCTGGGGAACAAGGTCTTTCATTCCTGAAAAAAGGACCTGGGACTGTATTATAGGGTCCACTAAAAAATAACCACTTGAATTGCATTTCTTTCTTTCTTTCTTTCTTTTTTTTTGGAGGCAGGGTCTCGCTCTGTTAGCCAGGCTGTAATGCAATAGTGTGATCACAGCTCACTGCAGCCTCGACCTTCTGGGCTCAAGTGATCCTCCCACCTCAGCCCCCAAGTAGCTGGGACTGCAGGTGTGTGCCACCATACCTGGCCAGTTTTTGTATTTTTTTTTTGTCAAGATGAGTTTTGCCATGTTGCCCAGGCTTGTCTTGAACTTCTGGGCTCAAGCAATCCTTCTGCCTCGAAATTCCAAAGTGCTAGGATTACCCCATGCCTGGCCTTGACTGGCTTTTCAAACTTCTGGAGTGATGGTGGGCCTGGGGTGATATTTGCATGTGAAGAAGCTGGTGAAGCTGATGCGCTGCGGTCTGGGGCGGAGAGGTAACCCCTTTCTTACTTTTCCCTGGGTGCAAATTCTTTAGAAAACAGCCAAAGTAATAATAAAAGGGAGTGCTGATGAAGATGTAGGAAGACTGACATTTTTATATTTTGCTTTTGAGGGGTGGGTTTCTAATTTCGGAAAGTCATTTGGTAATATCTATTTTAAAAAGAACACATTTCCATTTCCAAGCAATTCCATTTTTGTACGTTTTCTTCAGAAAAGAAAGGTCCCTTGTGTAAGAGTGTGTCTACAAAGATGCTTAATGCGGTAATGTGTGTAGTGGCCAAGACATAAATAAATAAACCACAGCACACCAGAAAATAGAGTATTCATTAAATTGGAAACAATGGTATAAAGTATCAAGTTCACACTACACACTGGGAGGTAGCTACTCGAAGAGTTTAGTATGGGGAGTCGCGGTGGCTCAGGCCAGTTGTCCTGGAGCTTGAGGAGGCGAGGCTATGCGTTCGAGGCCAACCTGGGCAACAGAAGAATCAATCGTTCATTAAAAAAAAAAAAGAGTTTGATCTGTATGCATTGACTTGGAGGAGTTAAATTGAAAAAGTAGAACGTAAAATCATATGTATAGATAACCCTGTTGTAAAGAAAGTAAAAGCATATACATTTAAGGAAAGATAAATATCAACATTTGTTTCAATTGTTGCCACAAGTATAGGTTACTTTAATGATTAAAAATTGATAAGAAAAGTGTAAGACTGGGCACGGTAGCTCAACACCTGTAGTCCCAGCACTTTGGGAGGCCGAGAAGGGCAGATCATCTGAGGTTAAGAGTTCCAGACTAGCCTGACCAACATGGCAAAACCCTATCTCTACTATAAAAAACAAAAAGCAAACAAAAAAATGAAAATTAGCTGGGCGTAGTGGTGGGCGCATGTAATTCCAGCTACTCAGGAGGCTGAGGCAGGAGAATCACTTGAACCTGGGAAGTGGAGGTTGCAGTGAGCTGAGATGTTGCCATTGCACTCCAGGCTGGGCGACAGAACAAGACTTTGTCTTAAAAAAAAAAGAAAAGTTTAAGACTGGGCGTGGTGCCTCATGCCTGTAATCCCAGCACTCTGGGAGGCTGAGGTGGGGGGATCACGAGGTCAGGAGTTTGAGACCAGCCTGGCCAATATGGCGAAACCCTGTCTCTACAGAAATACAAAAATTAGCTGGGTGTTGTGGCGTGTGCCTGTAATCCCAGCTGCTAGGGAGGCTGAGACAGGGAAGTCACTTGAACCTGGGAAGCTGAGGTTGCAGTGTGCCAAGATTGCCCCACTGCATTCCAGCCTGGGCAACAGAGTGAGACTCCATCCTCCCCTCTCTTAAAAAAAGAAGGAGAAAAAAATTAAAAAGAGAAAGGAAAACACCTTGTTCCCTCATGAAAACAAAAGGATTCATCAACCCAAATTGAGCCCTGGAGTTTCAGGGCAATCTGCAGTGTTTCACCATGAGTGAGTGTCCATGGCTGGACGTCTGAGGTTGGGGCAGCCAGGGGCTGGAGCTGCTCTTCTTGGGCTTTGGCTTCTCCTCACCTTTGAGGAGAAAGTTTTCTTCCTCCCCAAATCCCAGTTCATAACCATTAGAAAGATACCCTTGACTATAGTTACAGTATTTGACACAAAATTAAACTGAAAAAAATTTAAAAAGAAAATCTTTGGCATTGTATTCCCCTTCAGTGATCTCAGTTACTTCCTGTTTAGCACCTGCTACTTTATCCTGTATCATTTAGCAAATTTGATCTTGTTTGCAAACAACCCAGCCAACCTCGTCTTGCCTCATCCTGGTGTTCCCCATCTCACCTCACCTGTGTTTAGAGCCTCAAAAAGACATAAGGCCCTGGCTTGATTTAAAGAACATTTGACACAGAGCTTGATTGCCATGGATTCAATAGGGAATGAATCCCTGTCTGTGCTGAATATTCTGCCCAGCAGTACAGAGGTCTCCTGTAGAGGCCGCACCTATGGTTGCTTCAGTAATCTGGCCTTCTCTTGGCCATGTTCACAAGGTTTATCTTAGAGAGTTTTGTTCACAAGGTTTATCTTAGAGAGTTTACCGGCAGTCATTCTGGTTCTTTTTCTCAGGAATACTTTGCATTATCTCTGTTTTCTGCTATCAACAGGTGAAGGCCAGAGGCAGGGAGCTTCTCAGCATAGTGCAAAGCAGTGGCTCTTGCAGAGCTGTGGCAGGGAGGGAGGGTCGGGTGCAAAGTGTTTATGACTCTTCTGTGCTTTCATCTTTCCACTGTAGAAATGGCTAAGGGAGTGGGGGAAGGCGGCAACACGATGGGTATTGAGTAGGTAGCAGCAGACAATGTGAAATACCGAAGAGTGAGAACTTGAGGCACAACACTGAATCTAGAGAGTGTAGAAGGCCTGGATTGACCCTGGGCAAAGCAGATGTAGGAATCTTAAGAGTGCAACCCTGGAAAGGTTCCCCATGAGCATGAAGGACCCTGATTAGTCAGTTGCTTTGGTTGCCACCTCGGCATGAGATCTACAAGGAGCCCAGTCCTCCCCTGGGGCAGCGTTGAATTCCCAGGAAGCACAGGCAGCCCCAGCAGCTCCACAGGCCCTGGGGGCGCAGCCCACACCCCTTGCAGCTCCTCCCTGCCCTCTGCTTGCCTGCACACGCTGCAGGAAAGGCACCCTTTTCACACAATGGCCTGTGGGTATCTGCAGCTTGGGACCTGTGTGATGGTTAATTTAAGGCATCAACTTGACTGGGTTAAGTGACACCCAGATAGCTTGTAAAGTATTATTTTGGGGAATGTCTGTGAGGGTGTTTCTGGAAGAGACTGGCATTTGTATCAGTGGACCGAGTAAGTGGAATTCAGCCCCACACCATGTAAGTGGGCACCATCCAATTGGCTGAGGGTCCAGATAGAACAAAAAGCCAGAGGAAAGGCAAGTTCTGCAGCTGGGGTTAGGAAATCTTTCAGCTCTCCTGCCCTTGGACATCAGAGCTCCAGATTCTCTGGCCTTTGGACTCTGGGACTTGCACCGGCATTCCCTGGGTTCTTAGGCCTTCATCCTCGGATTGAGGGTTACGCTGTCTCAGTCCTCCGTATTATAGTCAGCCTCTATAATTGCATGAGCTAATTCTCCCAATACATTCCCTCTCATCTCTTTCTCTCTCCCTCCCTCTCTCTCCCTATATATATATGTATATACACATATATATATATACACACACACACACACATACACGCACACACATATATACACATACATATATGTGTATACATATGTGTATATGTGTGTATATGTGTGTGTGTGTGTGTATAGGTATATACGTGTGTGTGTGTATATACCTATATATAAGTATATACACACACGTATATATATATATGTATATACCTATATATAGGTATATACA
Source organism: Plecturocebus donacophilus (assembly GCA_004027715.1). Lineage (NCBI taxonomy): Eukaryota > Metazoa > Chordata > Mammalia > Primates > Pitheciidae > Plecturocebus > Plecturocebus donacophilus. The sequence goes on from PVKP010029571.1 coordinate 11,053, forward strand.
CACACGCACACACACACACACACACACATACATACACATATGTATACCTATATACCTCCTTACTCTTGGGAAGTGAGCACACCCAGTGTGTTAGGAAGTCTTATGCATGCCCATCCGAGGCTTTCTTTCTTTCTCTGGTGGAGCATAGTGGAAGGTCATACTTGGCCATGTTTGTCTCCAATGTGCATGTCCAAGAAGTTTCTTCTCCCTGGGGTCTGTCTTTAATTAACACTTTAATGTTAAAAGGTATGGACCATCAGAAAATGTCCTCTCCTGGCTGGCTGTCAATTTATCACCTTTAGAGAGGTAATATGATCATTGCCAAACCATCACCTGACATTTGTAGTGGAGGGAGATAGAGCCTACTCCTGCCACGCTCTTGCCTAACTACCTGTAACACTACTTGAGTGTTTGCCTATGGACTCATTTATTTATGGAAGGAAATAAAGTATACAATGGTCCATTTCCATGATAAAGTGCCTTGAGGTGGATTAGGTCAGCAAACTACAGAGAAACAGGATACACTAGGCCCCTGCTTGGATAGTCAACACGTGCTTGTCGGGCGCCCCTCCCTTAGTTGCCTTCACACAAACTAGAAAAGTTCAGTCTAAAGTGAAAGTTTACTAGCCTGCAAAATAGCTCACTTTGTCTTTTCTTATCAGCCTGCCCAGCTACCTAGGTCATAACTCAAATACTTGAAAAGCTGCTGCGCTAACTAGGATTGCAATGCATTGTGGGCTGCAGCAAAAAGCAGGAAGACAACCCTAAAAAAACCACCTAAAGCCCCTACTCAACAATCAATAGGCGAGGTCTCGGAAGATTGTGACCCCCATAGTATTCAGCCTATGAGGAACCGGGGGAGGGAGCTGTGCACTAGGGGATAAATTGCTTGTTGAAACCTGTGCTGGGTGTGTCTGCCCACCAGACACCCCATCTTGTAAGATCGTCATTAAGAAGTCTCGCTTCTGCTGTTCTTTGGGTCTCTGAGTCCATTCTTTGTGTTAGGAAGGGTAAGTTTGGTTCTCACATGTATTCTAAGCATTCAGAATATGTCCTGTGTTTAGTACCAGAGGCTGAGGATATACAGATGACAAAGACATGCGTCCCTGCCGTTGTATTGCTTACAGCCTGGTAGGACCCAATAAAAAAAAAGATGGCTTAGGAAATCTTTCTAGCTTCGGGACTAGCATATCGCCTGCTTCATCCTTGTGGGAGCTTCGAGACTTTCTGTGAGCCAAGCTCTTTGACCATGATCATTTCAGATTACCTGGTGCTTTTTCTCAGTTCTAGCTCCAGGAAGCCTTCATGCTTCCAGCAAATAGATTTGAAACATTACAGCGTAACCCCATTCTCCTGTTCAGTCTCTTGCTCTCAGCAACAAGCCTTCTTTCTCATATTCTTGCCTTATTTTCTAGAGATAATCTCCTTTGCAATTTTCTCAGGAAATCTGGAGAAAGGAGCCAGGGATCTCCAGCATCTTTCTGTGCAGAATTGTTTCCAGGAGATGATTCAGAATAGATGTGTACATTGAAAGAGAATCACCTCCAATCTTCCCTCCCACCTGCCCATGTCAAACCTGACATTGGATTCCTCAGACTGGGAAAGCTATACGCTTTCGGAGACCTGGACACATTACACGGAAGAGGGATTCCCCTCATTTTGGCCATCATGAACCCATTAGAGGAAATTGAAAGCTGTATTATGCTAGAGCCACTTAGGGAAGAATAATGAGAAGGAATAATGAAAGTTCTTTTAATAAGGTGACATTAAACCTCCAGTGAAGTATCTCCAGCCTTTTCTTTGTTAACATTTTTTATTTTGTACTTTTGCCTCCCTTTGCATTCCAGTCTTCTGACTTTATATAAATAAAAAAAAAAAAACCTTAGCTTTGCTTTTGCTTGTGCTGGGAGCTTTGCTGACTGTAGGCTTGGAATCTTTTCAATTATGAAGAGCATTTTTTGAAGTTACACTCTAATGATTCTTGGAAAGCTCAGAAGTTAACAGCCAGGAGGGGAAAAACCAGATAAAACAAAGTTACGTTCATAGGAAGGACTCAAGACTGGAAGACAGTGCTGGAATTCTGAGCTCGTTTAAACATCCCATCATCATCCCATTCTAATCCATTATTTGTTTATTCATACGCTCATTTATTCAACAAGCATTTAAAACACTTCTGATGAGCTATTTATAGCAGGTAAATCTTTCCTTTGCCCAGAGATAGGAAATTATTTCAGGAAAATGCTATAAATAATTTCATTTTCCTCATATTAAAAATTGTGAAAGATATGCAGAGGCTGATTGATTTTTATGTGGTATACATAGTGTTTACTATGTGTCGAGCACTATTCTGAATGCTTTACCCACATTAACTTACTTAATCATTTTAACAGCCCTTTATGCACATGCTATTCTTATTCCCATTTTATAGATGAGACAAATGAAGCATTCATAAGGCCACTGAGCTGGAATGGGAGAGCTGGGATTTCAGTGTGCTCAGTTTGACTCCAGGGTTCATTCTTTCAAACATTTGCCACATTCCCTCTGTGAAGTCGATGGAGAGTACCATAAGAACGGTGGTTCTGGGGGCTCCGTCAGGCACAGCAATTGCAGGAGTATGAGGGAAGGGCTGGGGCTGTAATTCAGGATCCTGGAACTCCACATGGGTCACAGCTGCTAAAAGGAAATATGAAGGGCTGCAGTCCCTGATTTGTGATTGCTTCTGAAGTCAGAGTTTGACTGTGGTATCATGATGGGCTAATTCCTCAGTAAAACACACTGTGTGTGTGTATGTGTGTGTTTGTGTGTGTGTGTGAGTGTGTGTGTGTGTGAGAGAGAGAGAAAGAATCATAGAGAAAGGAGATCATGGGGCTGAAAAAAAACATGTAGTCCAGTATTTCGTAAATGTTAGTGCACACATGAGTCATATGAATCACCTACTGCAGGGCCGAAACGCTGCCTTTCTACACCATGCTGAGGTTCTGCCTCTCAGAGAAGCAAGGGAATAGAGGATCCATGGTTGGTTTCAAACTCTTAAAGAAAAACAGTGAAACACTTTCTTCCAACTAAATCTTATATGGACTTCCAATAAGTAAAACATAAAAGTGGAGCTACCATGATTGAAATGAAGGTGCTACCAAAAGCCACATTCAAAATGCTGCTTCTCCCCTCCTAACTCCTGGAACCTCAAGGAAATGCAAGGCCTTACTCACTGGCCTGGCCCTTCTCCCTGCGTCTCACCAGACCTTGACCATCTAATACCAGTCATGGTAGCTATTGAGCATTTGATGTGCAGCTAGGGTGACTCAGAAACAGAATTACTAATTTTATTTAAATTAATCTAAGGTAAAAGCTGAAGTGGTATCAAATATTTTTCTGTTAAACACAACTTTATTGTTTTGATAGGACATTTCATTGCATCGCCTAAGATCTTGTAGTCAACACAAACAGCTCACTGATCTAGTGGGTGTCAGGCAGTTAATTCAGTTTGAATGATTTCTTTCTTTGTATCTGATGTAACTTGTGCTTATTTGAATATTTATGCAGGCAACATGAGTTACAGTGTAAATCATAATTAGTAATAACTTGACTTTTAAACATTATTGCATTTAATTATAATATTATTAAGTTAGTTTTCTAGTTAAATAAGGATAGATACACAGAAGTATAGGTACAGATAAGTAGAAGCTAGTACTGTGACTGGAACAGTAAAAAAAAAAGATTAAAGCAAATTTTAGATTTCAGGGCAGTTTCTGTTTGCTATGTGGCAGAGCAAAATCAAAAAGCTATTATTGTATAAAACATTTAAAAATAATAAAATGAACAATATTCAGAGACATTTGCAGCAAATGCATAGGGAATTTGATAAGAACTTTCCTCTGAACAGCTAAAAAAGAATCAATGAACTCAGACACCTGAAGTAAGAAGTAAATGTTCAATAAAAATTTTAAAAATTGTTCAGCATTATCTGAGTATTATGTGACTTTGGTTTTCTATCAAATGGCTTGGATTCTTGAACAAAAAGAAGAATCATTTTTAGGTGGACAAAAAGTAAAATATCTCAGTTATGCAAATTTGTTGGAAATGATAAAGGAAAAGACTAATAATACCATTTTACAAAAACTGAAAGATCTTCAATTAAGCCACCAAACAGTTGTTGGTAGAATATAAGACCATTTAATATCAGAGATAAATTGATTCAAATTTGAAAAACTGCGAGTAGTTTTCTTTAGCTTTAAATGAGCTTAGTGATGTAGAAGACACTGTCTAGTTAGCACTTAGAGATGCTTTTTCTCAGATGACTTCCAAATTTACAAAGAAATGATAATTTATGCCCTAAAAACTTAAATTCAAAGCATGAATATCTTTGAATCTCTTATATCTATCAAATAATTTCATCTAGATATGAAAAAATTAGTTTCTATTATGATTCACTGTGATCTGTCCACATCAGTTAAAAAATTTAGATTTATTGGAATTTTGTTGAAATAAGAGATTGATGTTTCTTTTAATTCTTAATTCCGTGATGTAATACATATTACTGAAACTACATGTGCTCAGTTTTCTAAAGGAGACTATGAAAAGCATTATGGATGCAAGTGTTAAGATTGTTCAGTGTATGTGCAAATGCTATGAATCATCACCAGTTTGTGGAACTGTTGAAAGAAATAGAAGAAGATGAATTTAATGATCCTGTTTTCTTTGCCAATACTGGTTGATTGAGTTGTGGAAGAGTTTTACAAAGATTTGCTGTATTGTTAGATCCAATTCAAGATTTTCTTGAAACAAAAGGAATGCTTGCCAAATAGTCAATAATCAAAGACACAAAATGGCAGTGTGATTGGTGTTTTCTCATCAATATTACACTGCATATGAACAAGCTAAATTTCCAAGTAAAGGGAAAACTTATTTGTGACCTAATTAGAAAGACACAAGAATTTATGTTGAAGACTTTCATAATCCAAACCAATGATAAAAATTTTACATCTTTTTTCTAACATAACTGAAAGTACATGGGCCAGGTGCCTGCCCCATGCTTATAATCCTGACCTTTATAATCCTGAAGAGGATTACTTGATACCAGGGGTTCAAGACCAACGTGGGCAGCACAGGAAGACTTTGTTTCTACAAAAAAACCAAACAAACAAACAACCCCTCCTCCAAAAAAAAAAAAACAAAAAAAGCAACAACAAAAAACCCCACCAAAATACCAAAACCACACAACAAATTAGCCAGGTGCAGTGGTGCATATCTGTAGCTCTAGCTACCCAGGAGGCTGAGGCCGGAAGATCACTTAATTCCAAGAGTTCAAGGCTGCAGTGAGCTATGATTATACCACCACACTCCAGCCTGGGTGACAGAGATAGACTCCGTCTCTCTCTACAAAAAAACAAACAAAAACCTACAAACGGGGAAGATCTCATGGTAAGTGTTCTTGCCACAAGAAAACAAAATTTAAAATTCAAAAAGAAAGTACAGTTGGCCTGTTTTCTCAGGTTGACCCAGCTTACAATGCCATCTGCAGATTCAATGGACTGTAAATAGAAAGTATTTTGGAAATAATAAAAATAACAATACAACCACAAAAAGTAATACAAATTTAGAAACAATACAATATAAAACAACTACTTGCAAGCATTTGCATTGTATGAGGTATTAAAAGTAATGTAGAAATGAGTTAAAGTATACCGGGAGATGTGCATAGGTTGTATGTAAATACTACTTTATTTTATATCAGGGACTTGTGCAGCCATAGATTTTGGTACCTTCTGCAGGATCCTGGAGAACTGTGTAAATTGGTTGCAAAAACAAGAAAAACTGAAAGACATTTTCTTCATATTGATAAATTTAGAGCTGTTTTTCTATTTATTTTCATAATATCTCTTTGAATTCATGGCAATGAGACTGAACTAATCCAACAGTTAGTGAATTTACCTAACTTGGACAAAAGTTTATTTAAAATGGATACACTTTTTCTTCTAAAAAGGGATGAGCTATTTTGGCCAATGTAGATGCAAATATTAAAAGAAAATTGGGTCCAGGCATGGTGGCTCACACCTGTAATCCCAGCACTTTGGGAGGTCAAGGCAGATGGTTTATCTGAGATCGAGAGTTAGAGACCAGCTTGGCCAACATGGTGAAACTTCTTCGCTACTAAAAATACAAAAAAAATTTAGCAGGGCGTAGTGGTGCATGCCTGAAATTCCAGCTCTTCAGGAGGCTGAGGCAGGAGAATCGCTTGAACCAGTGAGGTGGAGGTTGCAGCCAGCAGACATCATGCCATTGCAATCCAGCCTGGGCGAGAGAGCTAGACTCTGTCTCAAAAGAAATAAAAAGGAAAAAAAATATTTTTGGTATTTGATTGAATTATTTGGAAACTTTTAAATATGTTTAGAACACTTCGGTTATATGAATCTATTTTTTAATGGTTAATTTTATAAAATGTAAATACAGATTTAGTAATTCTGTTGAAAATTTGGTGTTGAAATTGAGATGTCCTGTAAGTGTAAAATAGCCACCAGATTTCGAAGGCTTAATATGAAAGAAAGAATGTAAACTATCTTATTGATTGATTTCTTATGTTTGATTATATGTTGAAATAATATTTTGGATATATTGGGTTAAATAAAATCTTTAAAGTAATTTTTCTTGTTTTTTCTTAACTTTTTAATGTAGCTACTAGACAACTAGACAATTCAACGTTATGTATGTGGCTTTCATTATTCACTTCTCTTTTACAGTCTTAAGATATTTTTGCATGAAACTTCTTCATGAAAGTAGTGATCATGTTTGTTCTTTAATTTTCTCCTCTACTGCTGAATTCTTGCTTAGCACATAGCAGCTACTCAATAAATATTTGTTAAATGAGTGAAAAACTTTGGGGTGTTTAATTTTGTTTTGCAATCATGGATATTTCTCTGTCAGCAACATCTTTGCACAAGTTGATGTATTAGTGTATTAAAACTAGTCTAGAAATGGCTTAAAGTATATAGGAGGATGGGCGTATATTGTTCTCTCAGAACAAATTCCAAAATAGTTGGATACAAGGGCATGGACCATTTTACTGCTGTTAAACATTGCCAAGTTAATCTCAGAAAAGATTGAATCAATTTACAAGGCCATCAACATTGTAAATTGATTCAGAATATTGGTCTCCCAATGCCAACTTTTAAGGGAATGTAGAGTGATTAGCAGTGTGACACTGGGCAAGTTAACTTAGCTTTCAAAAACTCAATTTCTTTAAACTATAAAATAGAGATAATAATGTAAGGCTGAAAATAAAGTGAGAAAATGCATAGGCAAATACTTACCCAATACTTGCCTCATGTGAAGTAGGTTTTAATTGCATAATTCCACTTGAAAGTATCAGAGTTTCATAATACTTTCTTACATTAGTCAAAGCCATGAGTGGTGTTTCCTGTTGAGAATATACCTGGCCAGGAAAGGGTGGCCAGTTGCTACTTTGGAGAAGGGGACAGAAGAAATCAGACTCACGTAATGGGGAACTGCTAGAGCTGTAGAATCAGACATGTTTGCGAAAAGAAAAGAGCCTCATAGTTTTGTACACTTGATTAGCTACAAAGACTTATTTAAAATAACTATAGGAGCTAATATCTGAAATGTGCCTAAAAACTCAATCGAAGGAATATTTTATTTCAAAATGAATATTTTACATTTCCTAGCAAATGGGAAAAAAGTCTCGAATAAAAACCCCCTTGAGTAATGATTTGACAAATTCTACCATGGGGGTAGGTGTAGCGCTATAACCAGTTTAGGGGAACACCAGGAAATAGCTTGTCAGCTGCTCCAGATTCAAATACTATTTCTCAAACCCGGGAGTACCTAGATCTGCACTGTTCAACATGGCAGCCACTCACCACATGTGGCTAATGAGCATTGAAAGAAATGTAACAAAAAAGTAAGATGTTTTACTGATAATGCCTAAATATGGTTATATGTTGAAATGATAATATTTTTGATGCATCCGGTTAAATAAGCCATTATTAAAATTAATTATTACCATTGTAATAATTAGATTATTAAAATGAAGTTGTTTTGATTTCCATTTTTAAAATTTTATTTTGTTTTTTAAATAGGGACAGGGTCTCACTATGTTATCTAGGCTGGTCTCAAACTTCTGGGCTCACGCAGTCTTCCTTCTTGAGCCTCCCAAAGTGCGAGGAGTGAGCCACCATACCTGGCTCTGCCTTATTCCTTTTTCACATGTGGCTACTTCCTCAGGCATACCTCAGAGATAGTGTGAATTCAGTTCCAGGCTATTGCAGTAAAGCGAATATAGCAATAAAGTGAGTGACATGGCTTTCTGATTTCCCAGTGCACATAAAAGTTATGTTTATACTATACTGTAGTGTGTTAAGTGTGCAATAGCATTATGTCTAAAATAACTATATATATAGTTTAATAACTATATATATAGTTTAATAACTATATATATAACTATATATAATATATATAGTTTAATAACTATATATAGTTTAATAACTATATATAATATACATTTTAACTTAAAAATACTTTATTGCTAAAAAATGCTAATGCTCATCTGACCTTTAGTGAGCTGTGATCTTTTTGCTGCTGGAAGGTCTTGTCTTGATGTTGAGGGCCTTGCTCTGGATTAGGCTTTGACTAACAGGAATGTTGTGGCTGGTTTGATCTTCTATCCAGACCACTGAAACTTTCTCTATCTCAGCAATACAGCTGTTTTGCTTTTTTATCATTCATGTGTTCACTGGAGTAGGACTTTAAATTTCTTTCAATAACTTTTCCTTTGTATTCGTAATTAACTAACTTTTTAATGCAAGAAGCCTAGCTTTTGGTCTGTCTCTGCTTTCGATATGCCTTCCTCACTAAGCTTAATTGTTTTTAGCTTTTGACTTAAAGTGAGAGATGTATGACTCTTCCTTTCACTTGAACACTTAGAGGTAACTGTAGAGTTATTATTGGCCTAATTTCAATATTGTTGTGTCTTAGGAAATAGGAGGACCTGAGGAGATGGCAAAAGACAGGGAATGGCTGCTCAGTGGAACAGTCAGAACACACATAACATTTATTGATTAAGTTCACTGTATTCTATGGGTACAGTTCATAGCACCCCCAAACTATTACGATAATAACATCAAATATCACTGATCACAGATCACCAAAACAGATATAATAATAATGACAAAATTTGAAATACTGTTAGAATTACCAAAGTATGACATAGAGACAAAAAGTGAGCACACGGTGTTGATAAAATCGCACCAATAGGCTTGAGCAGGACTGACACAAATCTTCACTTTGTAAAAAACACAGTATCTGCAAAGCACAACAAAGCAATGCACAATACAGGGAGGTGTGCCTGCATTTTCCTCTGTGGCTCACATTATATTTCTGCTGGGCAGTGGTGGTCCAGATCCCTCCACTGCCTGTAGCACTCCTTCCCAGCAATCTTCTATAACCACTTATAAACTTTTGAATATGCACTGACAACTCGTATTAGCTCTACGGTTGGAATTTACAGCCAGGAAATGAAACAGCTGCGGTGTTTGCTTTAGATAAGGACCTGTGAAAGCAGATTGGCAACTGCTAAAATAAAAACCAGAATTCTGGCCAAGACCCCACCTTGATTCACACCAGCAAAATGTCAGAAATTCACTTTATGTTTTTCTTAAAGTCAATAATTAATTAAGCCAAAATCTGACAGTAATAGCTGAGAAAAAGTATTTTTTTTCTTTTACTTTTGGGATATCAAGTCCAGAAAGACAAAGATATAATGAACTAATAATCTGGCCCTTTCATAAAAACAAAACCACTTAAATTAGCAATTATGCCAATTTGGGTCCTCTGAGAAGCAGATGCCAAGACGGGGTTGGTTTTGCTAGAGATGTATTGGGAGGAAAGACTGTGAAGGATAAGGGGTTGGCAACAGGAAATGGCAGACAGCCTTCAGACCATAGTGCTGGCCCACCACCTGTGATAGGAGAGAGGGAAGGAAGCACTGCAGCTCCTCTTACTGCAGCACTTTTCTCAGAGGATCTTGGCCAGGTCCACTGGAGTCCCTGAATACAAAGGCTGCTTGTTGGAGGCAACCTATATCCAGCAGGAAGGGGCGAGCACTTGTTCCCACCACAGTGCTCAGCTGCCAGCCAGAAACAGCCCAGGGGAAGTGTGGCCTTGACATCAGCAGGGAAGCAGGTCCCAAGGATGCTAACTGGGGCTGGCAGTCAACTGCTCCCTTTGGCAGGTCCTCTTAGAAGAGAGCTAAATGGTGCACTGCCATACTACCAGAGAAATTCCAGTCTCCAATATTGGATATTGTTTCAGATTTGAGGTTAAATTTACAAGCCCGTATGTCCTTGTGTTTTTCTCCACACTATGTGATTCGGTGAAGAAACTGGGTACTTATGTAAACCGATGTACTGACCAGAGTCACAACACCAGAGTCTTGGCTCTGCCGCTCTTTAGACACTTCACTTACTGCAGCCTCAGTATCCTCATCTGTAACGTTGTGGATAATGATAGCCACTTTGTGAGGTGGTTGTGATCATTAAAAAGATAACATGTGAGAAAGTGTTTCACAAAGGTAAGATTGTTTGACTGCATTGTTCATATCCTGATGGTCCCACCTGATTTCCGGAATGCTAAAGAATTTCAAAGGCAGGTAATGCCATGTTAAATTCTCTCAGCTATCAGCAACGCTTGGCTTGAAAATTATATTTACCTATGAAAAGTCACCTTAAACTCATTCTAGTTGATCCCGTTGGCACATCAGTCAGGGCTTTCTTGCAGTCATTTCGTCTTACAGCACTCCCTGCAAATATTTCCAAGGAGGAATCCTTCACTCCACTCCAGTCTCTGCTCATGGTTCCCCCTAGACCTGCCTTCGCCAATAGCAACTGCATCACCTTTTGCCCTCACCTTGCTTTGTTTTCCTTCATGGTGCATATCAGTTCCCGATGCTATAATGTTTAACTATTAGTTGATGGTTGTCTTCCTTACTAAAACATAAGCTTCATGAGAGTAAGGCTCCTTCTGTTTCATTCACTATTACATCCTTTAGAATGCTACCTGGTGTCTAGTAAGGAATTGATTTTTTTAACTGAATGAAATTCACACGTGGTTTCCAAAAGGATGAAATGGCAAATGAGGAATTGTTCATGAATATCCTGATCTACCTCAATAGTAAGCAGGAGAGGAAGAAAGAAGCTAATTATAAAATACCTCAGATGGGTTTGGCCTCTTTCTCAGTTAGATCTTTCACCAGAATTGCTGGCCAGAAGCAGATGGATAGGTTTGGCACTCATCTCTTTTCCTTTCTCAGTTTCTCTAGGGGAGGTGGGCAAGGGTTTTGTAAAGCCGTGTGGTAATTGTATGGGAACATGAAATTGAGTAACAGCCGTGTCTAGCCCACTAAAGGGACACTCAGCCTTTGCAGGTCAAGAATGGTTCTATCTGTTTTAGCTTATCCTGCAAGTCATGAGCAAAGACACAAGTTGTGGCACAAAGAAGAGAAAACACTTGCTTTGTTTTGGCCTAAAGGGCAAAACTGGCATCACAGAGTGGCTGATGCCTGTTGCTTGGGTCTGTCCAGCAACACAAGGGGTATCACAGAGGGAGGAAGAGTTGTTTATCCTTCTCAGCGTTCAAGCTGGGGGTAGTGTCAATCTAGAAATGTTGTAGAGGTGGTTTCTGGTTAAATGTAGGGAGTTCAGACTAGAGGAACTTTGTAGTCCTTTCTCATTTACTGATTATACGATTTTGAGTCTCCTCTGAGCTAACAAATTGTTTACTTAGAAGATCAATAGAGAGAAAAAGGGAGATGGGGTCATTGAGCACCCAGATGGAATGTAATAAACTCTCATACTTGTTTATTTAAGAACAACTTGCTCTTGTCTTAGCTAAGAAGAAATAATCTGTGGATCATCCTCAGTTGAGAACTGCCTTCAGAGTGATCTATGTTATCTGGGAGAGAGGAATCTTAACCCCAATCCCCCAGGACTCCAGGGATCCTTGCAGGTGGAGGGGAGACAGTCTGTTACACACAGAACCCATCTGAGAGAACAAAGGACAAAGCTGAAATTCTAGCAGTCATGTCTCCTTAAAGTTTGCCCTTCTTGCCCCCATGCATGGAGGAAAGAGTTGGCCCCATTCATTCAGGAGCACAAGTCTAATTTTCCTAATAGTGTGGTTAGTAGACTGAGCAGAGGGCTGGGAGGCAGAAGACTTGGGTTCTAGTCCCAGCTCTGCCTCTAATTCACTTTATGACCTTGGTCATGTTGCTTGACCTCTCTGGGCCTCAAATTGTTTTCCATAATGAGAAGATTGAGTTAAATGATTTCCAAAGCTCCTTTACGTATATGTGAAAATGCATTTGGGAGATTCAAGGAAGGCTGGGTTCTTGTTCCCTTTTAGAGCTCTCTCTGAAATGCTGCTTAGCATTTGGCACTGGGGGTGGGAAACAAAACAGAGAATCAGCCTGGGGATGTGACAGACCTGTGGGCTGCCTGTCCTGTCTCCCTCACCGGGCTCCGGGGCGGCTCTCATTTCCTAGAGTGTAGCTGCCTCATGGAAGAGGGCAGAAGGCCTGGTGACAAAGCAGCAGATGTTGTCAGCTGACTCCCCTGCCTTCCATCCCCCCACTGACCTCGAAGTGCTGAGTCACGCTTCGTCACCCAAGTGCCTGGCAGCAGGCCCCACACAACTTCTTCAGCTTGTCATCACCCAGGATAGAATAAATCATCAGAGACCCATTTTTAGCCAAGAGTGAAAGATGAAGTCACCAGGAAAAGCAATAGAAGATGCCAATTAGGAATGCAAATAGGAAGTGAGGGTTTGTTGAAGGACGGGGCTGTCTTCCTAGGAGCCAATCCCAGGAAGGCTTCAGGCTCCTGGATTTGCAGTCATCAGACTTGCAACATCTGGTGAGGAGGGCCCTGGGAAGAGGCCCACAACTGGGTGGGTTAACCACAACCCTTCCTGCCCTCTTCCACTTTCAAAACCACATCAGCCAGCGGAGGCATCTTAGCTTCTTCTTGCTCCAGGAAATGGGTCTTAGAATTATCACATCACAGGGAATTAGGAGGGAGATGCTGAATTTTCTAATCTAGTGACTTTCCTGTCTTTTGTTCTGTTTTATTTTAGGAGCAGAATAAACAGGGAGAGGAGGGTTTGCAGCCTGCAGGCTGAGCCTCCCTCTCTTTTCCTTCCCTACTCTGAGCTAGACTAATTTGTCTCAAAGGCTCTTTCACTTTTACCATTCTGTACTTCATTGCTAGATTTGAAAATAACACATTCCAGCAGTGCTGAGCATGTGGGCAAATTCTGATGAAATAACACCATTTCAGTAAAAAGGAAAAAAACCCAGTTCTGTCACTTTTATTAGCTGTGGGATCATAGTTAAACCTCAATTTCCTTATCTGTTAAATGGAACAAATAATAGCACTTATCTCAGAAGGTCTTTGGGAGGATTAATTAAGAAAAAAAAAAGGTAAAGTCTTCCTTAGCATAGGCCCTGTCCATAAACCTAGGTGACAGTGTTACTGAATGGAAAATAAAAGCTGATGGGAACCAAGGTCTCCTAGGAAGACAGGAGCTGGGTGCTGTTCCAAAGTGTGGGGGCCCATTCTATGCTCTCATGGTCTCCTGAAGGGACTCAGTGAGTTCTTGGAGGAAACACCTTGGAACACATTCCCGTGCAAATCTTGCAGGAAATCTAGGAGTTTCTCCCTAAACTTGGGTTGGCTTTAATCCCTTCTTCTGGCCTTGTGTATCAGGAGGGAGGACAGCTTCAGAAAATGCACTAAGATCCAGAGATGGAAGTAGCATCTTGTTTATTCAGCCATTCATTTGTTCTTTCATTCAACCAGCAAAGACTCTGTAGCCCTCTATGCCTGGCAGTGCACTCAGGGCCCAGCTTCCTCAAGGCTCAGCTTTTTTTTCTCATTCCCTTCTCCCTCCCCTGCCCATTAGCTTTGAGATGTGGTGATTTTAACTTGAAAATGACCTCTAGATTCATGGGCCTCTTTCGCCTAGGCTGCTACTTGAAACCCCAGAAGTGGGTGAGATTATCAAGGGACGGAAGGTCCAGAAAAGAGAATTTACATCAGTGTGAAATCTTGGGAAACATGTACATATGGAGGAAGGATGTAGGAAAAAAGGCTTTGGAGGGGTCAGGCACTGGTGCATGCCCGGGTGTTGCACAGGGGTAGGGGAGCTCAGCTGAGGTTGCTGGAGGATGGGTAGCCTGTTGAGCAGCACACAGGAGCAGGTAGGTTTGTGCTTTTAAGAAAACGGGACTGTCTAAGCAGGTGGTCAGCCTCAAGTTGCAGATAGGGCAGTGGACAGGGTTTGGTGGTGAGAAATTCTCAGGGCTGGATGAGTCTCAGAAGTCCAAGCTGGGTAGTAGCATCAGGTTTCAGGCTCCTGCCTTGGCCAGATCCCATTCCTGGCATTGAGGCGGAGTTCTGCCAAGAACAAGGCAGTTTCTAGTTCCAAAGCAGTGGAACAGGATAAGGATTCAGTTTCCCACTCTGGGCATTTGGTTAGGGCCAGCCCAGCAGAGTGGGCTGGCCTGCAGGCACGGATCTGGTGACCTCAGCTGGGGGAGGACAGGTCTGGCAAGAGTTGGGAAGTAGGCTAGGCTGATGTTCCCAGAGAAAGGTAAACACAAGGAAGTATACCTGGGGTGGAATTGATTAACTGGGTTGTTGGGCTAGATTGATTGGAAGATTGCGACCCTTGTCTTTGATATTATCGTAGACCAACCACAGGGAGGATCTTCTCCTCATTCAGACATAAGTACATAGACTATAGCCCCTCCAAACAGTATTTTACAATTGGCAGATGTCTATGTCTGTGATTCATCTGGTCCTCATCACAACCTTGTGCCCTAGGAAGGGGTCGTCACATTTTCTCCAGTTTGCAGATTAAGAAACTGGGTCATGGTCAGAGAGGGGAACTTGCCTGAGAAGGCAGCTGTGGGTCAGGAGCCAGGATGGGCATCCAGGGCCAGCCTCAGGCTGCAGTTCCCTGGGGATTCTGCTGTCTTTTTTCTTTTTTTTTTGGCAAAAGGAGGATAGTGGTTGAAGGTAGATTTCAGGTCCTGCCCCTTTCCAGCTTGCATGATCTGGGCAAGTTGCTTAATCTCAGGGCTTCCATTTCCTCATTTTTAAAGCTAACTAATTAGTTAACAAAAAAACACATAAAATTGACATGTAATAATTGTACATATTTATTGGGGATAGAGGAATATTTTATACATATGTACAACATATAATAATCAAATCAGAGTAATTAGCATATCCATCGCCTCAAACATTTATCATTTCTTTGTGTTAGGAACATTCAAAATTCTCTCTTCTAGCTATTTGAAAATATACCATAGATTTTTATTAACTACAGTCACGCTACAGTGCTGTAGAACACCATAACTTACTCTTATATCTAGCTGTAATTTTGTGTCTATTAACTAAACTTTCCCTATTCTCCCCTTCCTCCTACTCTTCCTACACTTGGAGAACCACAGTTCTACTTTCTGCTTCTATGAGCTCAACGTTTTTAGCTCACACATATGAGTGAGAACATGTAATATTTATGTGTCTGTGTCTGACTTATTTTTCCTAACATAATGTCCTCCTGGCTCATCCATGTTCCTGTGAATGATGAGATTTCATCCTTCTTTATGGCTGAATAATATTCCAATATATATATGTATATGTATGTGTATGTGTGTGTGTGTGTGTGTGTGTGTGTATATATATATATATATATGCACCACGTTTTACTTATCTGTTTATCTGTTGATGAACACAGGTTGATTCCATATATTAGCCACTGTGAATAGTGCTGCAAATAAACAAGGAGCTGCAGATATCTCTTTTGATATACATATTTTCTTTCCTTTGGGTAAAAACCCAGAAGTAGAATTACTGAATCATATAGTATTTCTATTTTTAGTTTTCTGAGGCACTTTTGTACTGTTTTTCATAATTTTTGTACTAATTTATATTCCCACCAATAGCATGCAAGACTTACCTTTTCTCTGCATTCTCATGACATTTGTTATTTTTTGTCTTTTTCACAATAGCCATTATAACTGGGGTGAGATGATATCTCATTATGGTTTTGATTTGCATTTATCTGATAGTGATGCTGAGCATTTTTCATATACTCTTTAACCATTTGTATGTCTTCTTTTGATAAAAATCTACTCAGATCCTTAGACAACAGGATCTTATATGTAGAAAAACCTAAATACTCTACTAAAACATTTTAAAAAGCCAAAATTACACCATTCATACTCTTGGACCACAATGCAATAAAAATAGAAATATACATCAGGAAGATGTTTCAAAATCACATAATTACATGGGAATTAAACAACTTGCTCCTGAATGACTTTTGGGGTAAACAATGAGATCAAGGCAGAAATAAAAATCATTCTTTGAATTAAATGAAAACAGAGACACAACATACCAAAATCACTGGAATGCAGCAAAAGTAATGTTAAGAGGCAAGTTTATGGTGCTAAATGCCTATCTCAAAAAGTTGGAAAGATCTCATACTAACAATCTAATATTGCACCTAGAGCAACTAGAGAAACAAGAGTAAACCAACCCCAAAACTAGTAGAAGAAAAGAAATAACTAAAATCAGAGTGGAACTGAATGAAATTGAAACTCCAAAATCCATACAAAGTATCAATGAAATCAAAATTAAGTTTTTTGGAAGGATAAACAGGATCAATAGACCACTAGCTAGATTAACAAAGAAGAAAAGAGATACTCAAATAAGTGCGATCAGACACAACAAAGGTGACGTTATAACTAATCCCACAGAAATACAAAAGATTCTCAGAAACTGTTATGAAAACCTGTATGTCACAAATCTAGAGAAAATGGATAAATTCATGGAAATACACGTGTCCCAAGATTGAATCAGAAAGAAATTGAAACCCTGAATAGATCCATATCAAGTTCCAAAATTGAATGAGTAATAAAAAAACCCCTACAAACTAAAATAAGCCCTGGATCAGATAGAGTCATAGCCAGACTCCACCAGACTTACAAAAAGAGCCAGTAACAATTCTACTGAAACCATTTCAAAAAAATTGAGGGGAGAGAATTCTCTCTAATTCATTCTGTGAAGCCAGCATTATCCTAATACCAAGACCGAGCAAAGATACAACAAAAAAAAAAACAGTAGGCCAATATCCCTGATGAATATTGACATAAAAATCCTCAACAAAATACTAGCAAACCATATCCAGTATCACATCAAAAGTTAATTCACCATGATCAAGTAGCCTTCTTTCCTGTGATACAAGGTTGGTTCATTATTGGCAAATTAATAACTGTGATTCACCATGTAAACAGAATCAAAAACCAAAACCATATGATCATCTCAGTAGATGTGGAAAAAAGCTTTCAATAAAAGTCAACATCTCTCATGATTAAAACCCTTAAGAAACTAGGCACTGAAGGAACATATCTCCAAATAATAAGAGCCATCTATTGCAAACCCACAGCCAGCATCATACTGAACAGGCAAAAACTGGAACGATTTCCCTTGGGAACTAGAACAAGACAAGGTTACCCACTCTCACCACTCCTGTTCAACATAGTATCCAAAGTGCCAGCCACAGCAATCAGGAAAGAGAAAGAAATAAAAGGCATCCAAATAGGCAAAGAGGAAGTCAAACTACCTCTTTTCATGGACAATATGATTATATCTTGAAAACCCTAAAGACTTCACTGAAGGGCTGCTTGAACTAATGATAACTTTAGCAAAGTTTAAGAATATAAAATTAATGTATA